>JBCNJP010000407.1:0-28883 GCA_039602395.1 Deinandra increscens subsp. villosa
TTCTTCAATTCCATGATCAAGGCTTTTAGCTGAATTCAAACACCGTTTGCCCCACGGTGGGCGCCAAATTGTTTTGGTCAAAAACTGCCTAAGCAATTAGTTGATCAAACTTTGTATGTGAGGTAGCGTGTTTGATGTAAATAAGGATGAAAATGTAAGTTTAGAGCTTGACACGAGGATGTAACGAGGGAAAATCCAAGTATCCTTGAGTATCCTCAAGGAGCCTGGCAAAAAACCTCGGGGGCCGGTTCAAAGTACCTGCCGCCTAAAACTTTTATATAATGAAAGTTCTGATTACAAAGTAAATGAGCTCGAATTCTAAGTGTTGCAGAGAATTGTAATCGAAAAGATTGTGTGTGTGTGTAAGCCTAGAGCTCTGTTTAAATACGAAATACATAGCAACTAATTTTCCTAAAAAATAGCAACTAAGTCCACGTTTGCCAACTAGCCGTTTGAATCCCAACTGACCCACGATTCTATTGATAGACCGAGTCTTTAGGACACGTGATGAATGACCAAGTCAACCTGCGAGTAACAAACAATAGAGAAGCAACCGTTAGTAAGTAAATATTATTCAGGATCCTTACCATGAAGTGCCTACGAGCTGATGCGAGCTGCTCATCGTCTCCTGAATTCTAGTATCAACAATCACCGTCTCGTTTGGTACTAAGTTGTTTGTCTTCATCTTATTTGATTAACAAATCCTTCAGTCTTTGGATCTCAGCAGCCTGTTCAGCAATTACACGTGACTATTCACTAATCTTCTGGTTAGCCACTTGCAGAGAACAATTTAGGTGATCGTTTTGACTTTGAAGATTTACAACTTCAGCTTGTAGTTCCATCATCTTCTCAGAATCAGAAACTGTTGGGCTTGTAGTCACAGTGCCAGAGGGTTCAGTGGTAATGATAGCATCTTCAGCTATGGTCTCCAACGGTCTCATATCCATGTCAATCCTATCATCTTGATCAGCAGGAGATGGAGAGACAGATGTTGTAGCCAAAGTTGTATTCAGTGGAGTGCTTGAAGGACCAACAACTTCATATTCATCAGAGGAACCGGGTTTTCTTCTAACTTGGAGTTTCTCTGTGCAGGACTTGCTTCTCACAGCTCTTACAGTGAGTAACCCAGACAATTGATTTCCTTCATCAGCAGTAATTGTAAGCTTGTTTAAAGTTAACTTATGAGGAGACTTAGGAGAACTTTCTGTCTCAGCAGCAAGATCAAGTGTAGAATTCTCTTGATCGAGAGATACCAAAGAGTCGTCTTCATCTAAGTCATCCTTGGACGGTTTATAGCTTTCATCTGATGATGATTGTGGTGTCAGGTTCGTCGAGGCCCTGGAAGATTCTCCAGTCCTTTGCCTTTTCCGAGGGTGAACATCTGCAGTTTGAGTAGGTGTGTCATCTGAGCTTGAGGAGCTAGATTCTTCATCATTGGTGTCATCACCTTTCTCAGCTTCAGAAGATAGCTGATTTCCTTTCGGAGTGCTATACATTCGTCTGTTAGGTGGCCAAAATCTTCATGGAAGGCACACCACTTGGTCTTGTCTTTCCAGGATCCTTGCTTGGTATCCTTCCTGGGCCATCTTGCTTTTTCACCTAGATCATGCATAGCACACATCAAACCACCAATATCAACAGAAAAACAGTATTCAGATACCTTAGGATGCTCCTCATCATCATCATCTTGGTTGACGGCATTGACTTTATGATTTTCCGGTTTGGAGTATGGACGAGATCTATACGGCTTCCCGGGGGATTCCGCCTTCTTGCTGTTGGGATCATATTTAGGAACCTCCAATCTTTGGTGGATCCTCTTGTCATCTTCCAAACGGATAAATCTCAAGGCTCTACTGCGTACTTCGTCAAGGTTACTACAAGGAGCCATGACAAGGTCATCATAAAAACGTGAATCTTTGGAGAGCCCCATTTTAAAGGCTTCCACGGTTGCTGCCATATCTAGATTAGGAATCTCAAGAGATTCTCGTCCAAATCTGGCAATGTATTCCCTGAGAGGCTCATCTGGCTTCTGAATTATTCGGTACAGGTCACCTGTGAGCTTCTCAAAGGTCCTGCTGCAAGAAAATTGATTGTTAAACAAGTTAACTAAATGAGAAAATGATGTAATAGTGTTAGGAGGAATGCTCAGTAGCCATTTCATGGCTGGTCCTGTTAAGGTTGATCCAAAGCCTTTGCATAGACAGGCTTCTTTGATTTCTGTCGGAATGGGATTGATCTCCATACGCTCCCGGTAATGTGCCACGTGTTCCTCATGATCTGTGGTTCCATCATAAAGCTTCATGCTCGGAGTTTGGAAACGCTTCGGGATCTCCACTTGGGATATTGGCCAAGTAAATCTAGAGATCTTGTGGCTTTCCAGACGAACTTCAGGAATAGGTTTCAGGATCCCTGGAACATTTGATATCATTTCTTTCAACTTCTGGAGCTCCCTGGCGATACTTGGATGAATACCTGCATCATAAGGAGCACCCTGGTTAGAAACGATAGGAATTGAATTGGACATATTACCTGGGCCAGGATTCTGGATTGGAATCCTGGGACTGTATCCGTAGCCCGCTGGGAAGCTCGGCTCTGTAGTGGCTGCTGTTTGCATGGGGATGACGTCACCATCATGCACTTCTGAGGAGCTGGTCTTAAAGATTCCTATAGAAACCGAAGGGTTAGTGTATTGATATCCTTGGGGATTCTGGCTTGGGTTTGCAGCAGAAAAAGGATATCCTTGAGACTGCGAAGCTGAGGTTCCCAAGAGTGATGGAATCCAAGGACTCTTGTAGCGTGACTGTGTGGATTCTGGTGGGACAGCTCCTGAGAATCCAGCAGTACTTTCCGCGTATCCAGCAGCCTGAGAAGTCATTGTAGGGGCTGTAGCAAAGCCTGATGCTGGCTTGTAATTGTAGCGAGACGGATTTGAGGATCCTGAAGCATTGGAATCAAGATGCCTGGGAAACAGAGGACTTTGCTCTTCCATGGGCTTCCTAGATTTCTTTAGCTCTTCAATCTCCTTCATCACCGTTTGATTGGTTTTTTCTTGCTGATCCATTTGATTCTTCACCTGCTTAATCAAGGAAAACAAATCATTGTTAGTAATAACAGGATCAACAGATTGGACCTAGGATCCTGTGAAGACAGGATAGTCAGTTTTTCTCGGCTGCTCGTCCACTTTCTTCTGACGGTCATAGTCTTCTTCTGGCTTCCTGGAAAGGAAGGAAGAGGAGGAATGGAGGACGAGGCAGAAATCGAAATAGTTTTTTGCGGGTTTGACATTTTTGAGATTGGAGATCAAATGAAGTGAATGAGATATGGGATTTTGGTAAGATTAAGCACCACTTGCCCCACGGTGGGCGCCAAACTGTTTTGGTCAAAAATTCACTTAGGAATCCTGTATTCCAAACTTAGATTGTGAGGTAGTGTGCTTAATGATCAAATGAGCAAATAATCCAAGCTAGGATGATGACACAAGGATTTAGCGAGGAAAACTCCAGAATCCTTCGAGTTGCCTCTAGGAATCCTGGATAAAAACCTCGGGAGCCGACCGAATAGCCGCCTCCTAGTCAATTTTTCTGATATTCCAATAAATTGGTACAAGGGGTTGGAGGTTTGATCGATCAAAGCTAAGTGTTACAATGTTTGCAGTGGTAATCGAATTGTACCGAGTGTTGTGTGTTTCTACTGATCGATTCCTCGATTTATATAACAAATACAATAATAACAAACTTTCCGGGATTCCCGGGATCCTATCGCCCAACTAATTCGACCGTTAAGGTCCTCTCCGTCCACCTGGTCCACGATCTTTGTTAGCTGTGGCTTAAGTTTCGGAGGTTGTTGATGACTCCGGTGATACCTGGTCAAATAAACATGTGGGAAATATGAGGGTTAGTAAAAATAATATAATCAGGATACCTGAGTATATGAGATTCCCAGATGACAATAGGATTCCTGAACTGTGTGAGCTTCCTGCGAGCATCCTGAAAATACACCCTCAACACTTGGCATGTCTCTTTGCTGATGAGAAAGAGGCTCCGCATATGTCAGATCCTCCTGAGATGAAGTTGATTACTTTAGCATCTGCTGGCGGCGACTGTGCTCTTTTGGGCAGCTCTGAAGCTTCTTGAGTTTTACTTTTCTTCATGCCAAACAATTCTTTCAGATGCCCCCTTGCTGAGCAGGTAACTGATTTCTTTTCGAAGGGCTATGCAGTCATCTGTTAGGTGCCCAAAGTCTTCGTGGTATGCACACCATTTAGACTTATCTTTCCACGATCCTTGTTTCTCTGATTTTCTTGGCCACCTGGCTTTATCACCTAGATCCTGCAAGGCACATAACAAACCACTTATGTCAACTGAAAAGCAATAATCAGATACCTTTGGGAAGTTTTCTTCGTCGTCTTCTTCTTCAACTTCATTGACCCTGGGATTATCATTCCTGTAATAGGGTTTGGTTCGTTGTTGCTTTCCGGGAGAATCCGTTCTTTTGCCCAGCGACTCATCACCTCTTTTCTGGATCTTCTTATCATCTTCCAACCTGATGAACCTTAATGCCCTCGTTCTAACTTCATCAAGGTTCCTGCAAGGGGTCATGACCAAGTCATCATAAAAGCGGGAATCCCCTCTAATTCCCATTTTAAAAGCTTCTACAGCAGCTTCCATATCGAGGTTGGGGATATCCAAAGCTTCTCGACCAAATCTGGCCACGTAATCCCAGAGGGATTCGTTGGGCTTCTGAACTATTCTGTATAAGTCACCTGTGAGCTTCTCAAAGCTCCTGCTACAAGAAAACTGGTTATTAAACAAGTTAACTAAATGGGGAAAAGAAGTAATGGTATTAGGAGGGATACTGAGCAGCCATTTCAAGGCTGGTCCTGTCAATGTTGAGCCGAATCCCTTGCATAGGCAAGCTTCTTTGATGTTTACAGGAATGGGGTTGATTTCCATCCGTTCCCTGTATTGTGCCACGTGCTCCTCAGGATCCGTGGTCCCATCGTAGAGTTTCATGTTGGGGGTTTGAAATCTTTTTGGTATCTCCACGTCACAAATGGGCCATGCAAATCTAGAAACTTTGTGGCTGCCTGCTGGCACTTCAGGAATTGGACGGATAACACCAGGGACACTCGAGATCATGTCTTTTAATCTTTGAAGTTCCCTAGCAATAGTCGGGTTGATACCTGTATCCTGCGCAATTCCTTGGTTAGGGTTTACATAAAAATTATCAAAGTTGTTACCGGCCCTGGAAGTTTGGAGATGGATCTGGGACCATATTCAGCATCTCTTAGGATGGTCGGCTCAGTTGTGGTTCCCACTTGCATGGGGATGAAGTCTCCCTCATGCATCTCCTGAGATGAACCTGGGAATGTGCCTGTAGAGACAGTAGGATTAGAAAATAAGGATCCATGAGGATCCTGAGCAGCTCGGAAGCGGCTCCGATATTGTTGGAATGACCGAGATAAAGATCTCTGTAGCATCTGACTAGTAGGTGCTGCTGACTGCTGACTCCAAGGCTCATGAAGGTTTGTCATCGCAAACTGTTGTGGTTGAGATATAGGTTGTTGTATCGAGACCGTCGGCACCCGATGGCTTGAAAACTCGGCTGGTTGCTGGCTCGAGCATCTCGGCGGCTGCTGACTTCCATATCCACCGTAATAAGATTCTGGGGGCTGCTCGGAATAGAATCCAGAGTATTCCAGATCTATTACCCTGGAAGTCTTCTGATGCTGAGAGCTTGAGAATCCTGCAGTAGTAGCTGTTGCAATACCTGACTTTGAGCAGTAGAGGGGTTTATATTCTGTTTCGGCTGCTCCGATATTTCCGGAGAGTCAAAACCGAATTATTTTGGCATCAAAGGACTGATTTCCTCTACTGGTTTCTTTGATTTCTTCAACTCCATGATCTCCTTCATCATTTTCTCATTGGTTTTGGCTTGCTCATCCACATGAGACTTCATCTGCCTGATCAAAACATACAGATCGTTATTAGAAATAGCAGAGTCAGTGGACATACCTTGAGATCCAGTAAAAGTGGGGTATTCCACTCTTTTAGCATCAGTATCAGCCACTTTCTTCGTCATTGGGGGGAGACCAGTTCTGACAGTGGGCTTAGAGGATGAAATAGATTTTGAGGTAAATTTTGGTTGGCTTGACATTTTCAAGAGTCGGTTATAGGAAGAAGATCAAGGCTCTTAATCGAATTCAAACACCATTTGCCACATGGTGGGCGCCAAATTGTTTTGGTCAAAAACTGCCTAAGCAATTAGTTGATCAAACTTTGTAAGTGAGGTAGAGTGTTTGATGAAATTAGCAAGAAAAATGCAAGTTTGGATGTTGACACGAGGATGTAACGAGGGAAAATCCAGGAATCCTTGAGTATCCTCAAGGAGCCTAGCAAAAAACCTCGGGGGCCGGTTCAAAGTACCTGCCTCCTAAAACTTTTATATAATGAAAGTGTTTAGTACAAATGAAATGAGCTCGTATTCTAAGTGTTGCAGAGAGTTTTGATAGCGAGTATCGTGTGTTATGTGTGTACCCCTGAATGAATGACCTAGAGCTCGTTTAAATAGTCAAAAATACATTAACTAACTAGGCTAAAAACTAGGGATTGAGTCTTCAAGTCTTTGTGAACGTTGGAGTCAGTTACAACACGTCCCATAAAGCCTTGACCGAGTCTTTAGCCATCATTTACACGTCTCTTAATACCTGCAATCAATTAAGACACGTGGACAATTGTAACGGTTAATCGATAAGTTTAGTTCAGGATCCTTTGAGCTTCTGGCGAGCATCCTGAAATAATATAACCAACTGTCCTATATTTTAGGGATTCTCCCAACTAAGCCAATATGAACGTTGTGGACCACTTAGTCCACGTTCTATATCATTTTCCCGAGTCTTTAGGCTTGTCTACACGTTTCTTTGACCCTGCAATTAATAAGACACATGGGAAAAACAAACGGGTTAGTTGATAACTGTAATACAGGATGCTTGAACCTGCCAGGATCCTGAACTTGCGTAAGGATATTGAACCATTTGAGCTTCCGACCAGGATCCCGGATTATCAGCCCTAACAATGATGAGTTTGGTTGTGAACCAAATCAATCTGTGTTTGGTAGGGGTCCAAAATGGGTTGATTATGGAGGTCAGAATGATTTTGTTCCAAGGTTGGGTGGGAGAAGAAACAGATTTCTGAATTACAAGGATCATCACTTTTCTGAAAATTCATATGTTAGAGGGCATTTTGGATATTGTGATGATTTTTCAGAAAATGTTTCAGGATATGAGTCAGGACATAATGATGAGTTTAGAAATGGTTCTGTGCCTAATCGAAAGGGTTTGAAACCCAAGCCCCAAAAACATGTTGTTGAGTCCGAAGTGGATGATGACACGAGCGAAAAAGTTGTAATAGATAAATGAAAATGTTTTAAGTGCAAAGCTCAGGGTCATACATATCGGACGTGTCCATTAAAGAAGCCAAAATCTGGCAAATCTGACGCAGAAAAATCTGATGATATGTCTGACGGTTATCAAACTGATACAAAGAAGAAAGTCAGATTTGTGGATGAGCAAGGCAGAGTTCACTTTAATAATAAATCATCAGAATTTCATAAAAATGACAAGAATTCAGAAAGTGAATTTTCAAACATTAAATCAAATTTGAAAAATTCTGCTGCTAGCTCCTCAGGCTCTTTAAATGAAGCATGGAAACCTAAGGGTTCGTCCATGGCTGGTGATGACTTTGTTGAAGATGACGGTCGACCCAAAGCTTCAAGCTTGGGTTCATCCCGAAACTAATCTTCTGTTTTAATTTATGCAGGGATCTTCGCGACAACTGATGATTAACATTTGGGTTGTTGATAGCGGAGCATCTCGACATATGACGGGTGATATCTCTTTGTTGCATGATGTAAAGTACTTCGATGGGGGTAAAGTAACATTTGCTGGAAACAAAGGAGGTTAAGTCACCGGAATTGGTAAACTTTCAAATGGTGCTGTCACATTCGAGAAGGTTGAATTTGTTCAAGAATTGGAGTATAATCTTTTGAGCGTCTCTCAGATTTGTGACAAGCAATTCACAACTGCTTTCACGGGGAGTGAATGTTTGATTCTGAAACCTGAGTTCAAGATTCCATATGAATATGTGGTAAAACGAGCACCGCGATTCTCGAATCTGTATATGCTCGATATGAACTCAGCTAAAGCAAATGTCGCTGGTCAATGTTTCTTATCAAAAGCGTCTGAGAGAGATTCCATTCTGTGGCATCGTCACATGGGGCACATCTATTACAGAAAAATGAACGAACTTGTGCGGAGGGGTCTTGTCAAAGGGGTTCCAAAGCAACAGTTTGTCTTCAACGATGTGTGTGTTAGTTGCACTTGAGTCTTTGTATAAATTGAAGGTTCGAAGGATTCGTAGTGACAATGGCACGGAGTTCAAGAATTTTGCCGTGAGGACATTTTTTATGGAAAAAGGAGTTATACATGAGTTCAGCACTCCATATACACCTCAGCAAAACGACGTGGCAGAAAGAAAGAGTCGTACTATCATTGAAACTGCACGAACGATGTTGGCTGATGCTCAATTACCTGTTCCTTTCTGGACGGAAGCTGTCAACACCGCATGTTACGTGCTTAATCGAGTGCTTACTGTTAAACGTCTTGGAAAGACATGTTATGAATTACTCAAGAATCATAAGCCGAATCTGGATTATCTAGAGCCTTTTGGGTGTCCCTGTACTGTCTTACCGTCTGCGGGCAAAGTTGACGACAAAGTCTTTGAGGGATTGTTTGTCGGATATTCAAATCAAAAGAAACGAGTATTTAATAAGCAGACTGGTATGGTGGCTGAATATTTGCATGTGGATTTTCAATCCTATACTTTACCGCCCAGAGGTGTTGGACCGGACTGGTTGTTCGATTACAAAGCTCTTTTTGAAAATCTTGAATCGAAGCCAGAGATGTCTGATGAACAACTTACTCGAGTTTTCATTGAATTACAAGACAATACTCCGGTTCTAAATATACAAAATATGCCGACTCCAGTAGTGCCTGTTGCTGATGATTACATACCGAGACTTCAAATGATTCGACAGTTGCAGCTGATGATATGTCTTCAGATGATGATAGTGAATTTCATGAAGCCATGACACATCAGGTGGAAAATCCTACTCAACAACTAGATCCACAAGTTGATGCTACTTCAAATGAAGTTGAGGCTGAGTTAACTGACAATGTGGTCGATCCACAAGTTGATACTATTTCAAATGATGCTGATGTCAATACAACTGAAACTGTGGTGGTTGAGGAAGATCCTGTTCCTGGTATGGCGGAAACGATGTTTGTTCCTATTCATCAAACACTCCGGATAAACACCATTCATCCACAAAACAATATTATTGGTGATTTAAATAAAGGAGTGCGTACGAGACATCAAATCGAGAGCAGTGCGTTACTATCAGTTTTAGAAATTGGTGTTCAGGAAGAAGCGTTCCATTCATGCTTTATATCTCAGATCGAGCCAAAAGATGTTCATGAAGCTTTACTAGATGGTTCGTGGGTTGAAGTAATGCAAGAAGAATTACTACAATTTCAAAAATTAGGAGTATGGCACCTGGAAGATTTGCTAGCAGGAAGCAAAGAACCGTGTTGAACATAGTGGGTGTATAAATGCAAACGAGATAATTGTGCAGTCATAGTCCGCAACAAGGCTCATTTGGTTGTTCAATGGTTTTCTCAGGAAGAAGGAATTGATTTTAACGAGGTGTATGCACCGGTTGCCAGAATTGAAGCAATCAGAATCTTTTTGGCATATGCTGCACATCGTGGATTCAAGGTCTTCCAGATGGATGTTAAGAGTGCGTTTCTTTACGGCAAGGTCAAGGAAGGAGTGTACATCAAACAACCTCCGGGATTCTTTGATCCCGATTATCCGGAGAAGGTTTATAAGTTGGACAAGGCACTATATGGTCTACATCAGGCTCCTCGAGCTTGGTATGAGACGTTGTCAACTTATTTACTCGACAACGGATTCAAGCATGGGTTGGTTGATTCTTCTTTATTCTGTCGTAAAACGGGGGAGGATCTGCTACTGGTACAGATTTATGTGGACGATATTATTTTTGGCTGCTCAAACGAGAAGTTATCTAAGGATTTCAAGACTTTAATGCAAACCCGGTTCGAGATGAGTTCAATGAGGGAAATGTCATTCTTCTTGGGCTTACAAGTTCAACAATCTGACAAAGGAATCTTCATTCATCAGACAAAATATGTGAATGATGTCCTAAATCGATTCAAGGTGGAAGATGTTCGCAACTGGAACTCGTATTCAGATGTCACATGGCATGTGTTCTAACGAAGATGGTGAAACAGTCGATGTCACTCGTTATAGGACAATGATAGGTTCTTTAATGTATCTTATAACTAGTCGACCTGATATAATGTTTGTTGTATGTTTGTGTGCCAGGTACCAAGCAGCACCTCGGGTTTCTCACATGGAAGCAGTTAAGAGAATTCTTGCTTATCTGAAGGGTAATGCAGATCTCGGGATCTGGTATCCTCATGATGATAAGTTTGACCTGTCGGCGTATACAGATTCAGACTACGGCGGTTACAAGATCAACTTCAAGTCAACCACGGCAGGATGTCAGTTTCTCGGCGACCGGTTGGTATCTTGGCAGTGTAAGAAGCAGACTTCTGTTGCCATATCCACAGCTGAAGCTGAATATATAGCGGCTGCTAGTTGCTGCTCTCAGGTTTTATGGATACAACAGCAGATGCGGGATTAAGGTTTGAAGTTTCTTACTACTCCAATTTATATAGATATCTCGGCTGCGATTTGCATAACTAAAAACCCCGTTCACTACTCAAAAACGAAACATATTGATATTCGTTATCATTTCATCCGTGACTGTTTTGAGAAACACTTGATTGATCTGCAAAAGATCCCTGGTGATTTTCAAAAAGGGGATCTTTTTACGAAACTTTTGACAAAACCCGCTTTCGTTATCTTTTACAGATCAACGACATACAAAAGTTACCCGTTGAGTAACTTTCGGTTGATCATTTTTTCATTTGTTTATTTTTGTAGTCTTTTTTTCTTTTTCTTATTCACAAAATCCAAACATAGGGTTTTGTATTTTAGGGGGAGAAAATCAGAAAATATAAAAAAATGCAAAAATCCAAAAAGCATAAAAAAATGGAAGAATCAAAAATTTGAGAAATTGATCCGACCAAGCGAGAAATGATATTACATCGGCGTGTGTTATCAACCACGGATAAACTAAAAATGAAAAGCTGTAGCTACTTGTTTGGTTAGTTAAATGCGTAAGGACAAATCTGATATATGCTAGTATGATCTAAATATAAAAATTTGCTTGATTAAATGTAAGGCACATCATGACGAATGTTGTGTGATCTTGGCATTGAAAGAAATGAAAAAGGCAAAAACAGAATAAGAGATGTTCTGGTGTATGCATGCTTTTATTTTGCAAAGATTTATACTTGTTTGATTTTCTTTTTTTTTTGTCAAACGATCGGCCTTTCTCTGCGTATCGAAAGATCGACATGATTGGTGTTCGTTTGACGTTCTGGTTTATTTTCTTTGGTGTTTCGTATAACTCATCGAACTTTCTCTGCGTGTGCGGGAGCACCGACCTCATTGTTGTCGGGTTATACAATTTCTGCTTTATTTTCTATTTTTTATTTTCCTAAACAATCGGACTTTCTCTGCGTGCCTACCGCCGGCCGACCTGATTGTTGTTTGTTTAGGGTTCTGCTTTATTTTTGCATGAAACACCATGGCCGATAAATCTCGGTGGAAAACAAATTTTGTGGAAAATACGAAAATAATAAGAATAAGCCAGATTACCAATATTTCTGATTGTGTGGGCTGTCATATTATCAATGCATGCTAAATATACCTTAACATATCAGAAAACTATAAAAATTGATTTGTCCAAACTGAAATAAACTGAAAAGTTGTATTTGCTGCCAACTTGACTTGCATGCTGATTAAAAATGAAATTGAAGTGTGTCTGATGCACATTAGCTGATATGATCTCGCGTCTGGATCTTTCTCACAAAAATATTTAGGTTATTTTAGTTTTAATTCAGTAATTTTCTTTTCATTTCTGTTTGGTTTTCTGTTTGAATATATGAAAATCCAAAAAAAAAAGATTTTTAGGTGTGTTTTAGCATCATTTTTTTAAAATCCAAAAAGATTTTTGGTGTGTTTGAAAGTAATCAAAAAGATTTTGATTCTGCTTTATTTTTGATCAACTGTTAGTGAAAAATTCAGAATTATGCCGGAGACAACCAAACTGACTTGTTTTCAGAAATTTCATCAGTAAATTGAACGAAGTTTGAGGAACATTGATAATTTTTAAAACTTTCAAGGTTCAATTTGAAGATTCATCAATTAAGGGGTTTATTTTGAAAAATTTTTTATATCTCCAATACTAGAGTTCGGGCGACCGAACGTGAACAATTCACGGAAAGGGTTCAAAAACTTCTCTTTTATGGTATCAAATTTAGCTTGTAGGGTTGATGTTTTCATATGGTATCTTGAGCTTTTGGGTTTAAAATTGTGTGAGATATATCAACGATGTTTTTCCGACATGACAAATTGTTTGGGATGCATGATAAAGACCGCCAATCACATCTTTAACACTCGCTTTCTAATAAAACTATACACTTTAATGGGTTCACTACACATAGACAATAACACGTAATAGGTTTGGAGATGGCCAAGTGTGGAGTTCGGTGTAATTGTTTGTCCGAACTTGGAGTTCGGAGGTCCGAACGTCATGGCCTATAAATTCGCCAATCCTGGAGTTCGGAGGTCATTAGTTACTGTTCTCTCCGAACTTGCACCGAACGGTTGCCAAATATTTCAACTTTCTAATTAGCTTGTTATTGACGGATTTGAGACTGATTCTAGGTAGATATCATGATTCCGAGTACACAGATTGTCTTAGATTAGGTTTTAATCTGTTGTTTGTGGTTTTTCAGTTCGAAAACTCGTTCGGTTTGTAATCAGTTCTTAGATCTGGAAATTAACCGTCTAAACTGTGTTTTTATCAATTAAAAGAGGTTCCTACGGGTGTATAATCAAAAACCGACCGTTGGTGTTGATTTGTGTAGCCTATTTTGGTCGTTTTCACTGATTTTCAAGTTCACAATCTTCGGAGTTTTCCAGACTCCGAACCTGGGGTTCGGAGGCTCCGAATGTGGGGTTCGGAGTGGGCTCGGACAGAGTTCGGCGGTCTATGAATTTTTGATCAAATGTTGTTCGTTTACGCAAACGACAATGATTTGACGAAATCAGTGATTATATCTGTTAATAACATTGAATTTAATGAATGTTTTCTTTTATGTGTTTTCAGATATTGCCAACAACCTAAAAATTGGTGACAAGCATAACATCTGTGCATATATCGGTGTTACACGAGGCAAACTTGACAAATTTGGAGGATCAGGGATAATTGAGTTTCTAAGGAGATCCCGAATTCATTATGCCATCACTACACAATGTGATGTGTATCAGGACATTATTCTGGAATTTTGGAGTACAGCACGAACAATTTCTGATGCGCCTACCATAATTGTTGCTAATAATCAAGGTAAAGAGGTTGAAGTTACTGAGGCTGATATTCGTCGGGTATTGAAGTTAGAATCAGATACAACAATAGCACGTATTGAGTTTCCTCATGAAGATAATGTGGCGTTCTTGAAGCGGATTTGGTATACTGATGATCTGAGTAAAGAATGGGTGTACAAATCGTCGCTAAGCGTCCCGTACAAGTATTTGGCACACGTGTTGTTGGTCTGCTTGGGACATAGGATTTCTGGTCATGATGAAGTCCAGCAGGTTATTCTATCCTTGATGAATGCGTTAGTAATGAACAGGCCGTATAATGTTTCTGGGATGATCTTTCACTACATGAGAGATAATCTGACACAAAGACAGAAGAAAGCGGCAATTTATCCCAGATTCCTTCAGATGGTTCTCAATGATAAATATCCTGATTTGATAAAGAATGCTGCCTAGAAAATGGAACTGAAACATATGACGGAGGCAAGTGTTGGGGCTCTGGCGTCTTATCAGAAGAAGGCTCCAGAGTTTCAGCCAAAACTAAAGCGTTTAATTGGTCATTTAGCCAATGTCAATTACGTGGCACCTGCACGGGGTGCACCTCGTCATGATGATGGAAGTGATTCAGAAGAACTCGATTACAGCTGGATTGAAGAACAGAATCAGATTCCACAACAGGGTCGAGTAAAAAGACCTAAAAGACAAGTACCAGTGGTCCAGGAACCAGTGAATCAAGGACCTGAACAAGCTGTTTCTCAACCGCCAACTACTGAACCGGTGGTCTCAGCACAGGAAGTTCATGTATCTGTCGATGTGACTGAGACACCAGCAGTAAATACCCTTGAAGATGAATCAGATGAAGATGAAGAAGATCTGAATGTTAGGGCTGATTCTGAAGACTTCTCTGATACAAACAATCCGTTTGTGAGAGTCTTGATCAACTCGAAATATGTAAAGCTCAGGAAGGGAAGCGATGAACATTTCGCTTACCGAATCAGCAAGAACAAGAGCAACGATCGTTACAAAGATCGTGTGTATGATGTGGTGGCCTCATCTGAGTCTGATGAAGACTATAATCCTAATGCTGATGTGATTTTTGGTAAAGGTAAACAGAAAGTTACTGGTCCTTCAACAAAGAAAAGGCAGAAGTCGATTGCTGGAGGAAGAACTAAGAAGAGAAAAGGAGTACAACAACAGTTCATTCTGCAACCTCGTTCTGGAGTCTCTTCTTCAGCAACTCCTGCTATGTCTGTGCCTGAAGTGTCTACAACCGTTCAGACTTCAGTGTCTGATGTTCAGCCTGACTTCTTGCAAAATCTAGTGAATGCAAATAGATCGACGACTGTTGGCACAACACCTTCAGCAAGTGCTGGTGCGCAGTTTGTGAATCAGCCGGTGGGATCTACACCCACAACTCCGATGTTTTCAACTGCTACTGCTATTGCTTCAGCACATTCTACACCTGTTGTGAATTTCAATTTCGAACAAGGTTCAGTTTCTTTCTCTCAAGCGAGTATTTTTCAAAGCGCTCTAAACGACCAACAATCTCAGATCGATGCCTTGAAAGCTAAGTCTGAAGAACAAGAAAAGCTGATTACTGTGCTGCGGTTAAATAATGATGATTTGAAAGATGAGAATCAAATTTTGAGTCAGCGGATCACAACTTTGCAGAGTCGTGACGTAGCCAAAGATCAAGAAATTTTGAGATTAAATAGGGCTAGTTAGACTCAGTCTAAGATGCTTCTTGAAATGAGTGAGCGGATTAAATTCTTGATAGAGAAGTTTAAAGCTCAGGGGGAGATTGGAGATGGCTCGGGTTGTTCTGAAGATCCGATGCGATTTCTGAATGATGATCCTGATCAAGATGATTCTCAGGGGAACGTTGGTGGAGGACCGGGCCCATCTGGAACCGCGAGTTCGGGTGCTGGGACATCTACTTCCCAGGGGGAGAAAGACTCACGAGAAGTTGTGCCGATCACTTCTATTCAATCTAATCAAGCTGCAACGAGTATGAGTGATTTTGCAAAAATGTTGCAGACGCTCGAGGAAGGTGAGTTTGTAGGTGATTTGACGGCTGAAGAGTTGCAAAGAGTGTTTGATTTAAATGACAAAGAGATGAGAAAAGCATCTAAGAAAGTTCCAGAGAAATATGAAGATCCTGAACCAGAGTCTGATGAAGACGAAGAGGGTATTTTTGAAGAGGAGATTGAGATAGAGGATATCACAAAAGAAGAATATCCAGATTTGTACTCCAACTTCAATAATAATCAATCTGGTGATGAGTTCGAGGTATTTCCAAAGGAAAAAGATGCTGAGGTTAAGGAAAGATTGAGAAAGAAAGAATCAGAAAAACCTGAAGACCCGATGGTTAAGGAGGCAAAGTTCAGAAACAGCGTCAGACATTTGACGAGTTCATGAAAGCTTTTCATGCTTTGTTTGAATCAAGGACACGATTTGTGATCAAGGACACGATGGTTAAGTAGTGTAAATTACTACATTGTTTGAATCAAGGACATGATTTGTGATCACTGAACTTTATGAATATGAAGAAATTTTTGACTTACAAAAATTTGAGACTTGGTTAGACAATTAGGTTTCACTGTGACTGCTGCTATCTCATTTTGGATATCCATATGAGATTGTGCAAATGTTCCCATGAATCCTAAGTTTGATAATTTAGAAGTTTCATGATTTTTCCTACATTGATGATTGGATTGACATAGAGAAAATAACATTATGTAAAATTCACCTTGTCTCCAATCATAGTTATAGATTGATTGATAATTTGAGAACTTGAAACTGTTGATTAATGCTTTTTGTCTAATTATCAGCAAGATTGATGTTTTTGTTCAAATTTATCATTTAAGTCTTTAACTAAAATTGTTAAATTCTACCTATACCATCTGTGTACATTTCTTGAGTCTAACTTATTCTGCCTGATCCTATAACAGAATTTGTTGTGACATTGGTCAAGAACATTGCATCTCTTTCTAGTGATCATAACAAAATTTAGATCAACAAAGAGGTATGTTGTCTTGATAAGTGGCAATTTAAGTCAAACTCAAAATTGGCTACACAGGGGAAAAATTCTTACTACATTTATGTTAGTTGCTTTTATCTGAATATTAATATAAATTGCTTGATCCCAACAGATTACTTATTGAGTCATTTGAGAATTCACTGCATCTTAGATTAGATCTTAGTCACCTATAGATCTTCACAAAGGTATGAGATTCTAAATTCTAGCATTTATATTCTTAATCAGGTAGAACATCATCTTTTTCCAACTTTACTTGCAACTTGCTCTCTTTGTGTTAATTGACATCCAATTGAGCCTAACACTAGTGGTTTAGTCTGTTTAGGATCCACATGGATGTAGAATTAGTCCATACTCAGGAGAAGGGATCTTGGACTCATTTAACACAGAACTTGAAACTGTTTGACTATTTTGGCCTATTTGAGTTGATTTGATCATCTCTGTGATCAATAGTGAGCATAATTACTTAGGATATGATCCATGACATCCTTTAGGTTCATGTGAACTATCTTAGGTGACTAAGCTCTGATTGAACACATTTTTGGTCATTTTGACTTTACGAAGTCAAATTTTGCATGAAATTAACCTTTATGAGACTTATGTGGGTATCTTGCTTGAATGTGAATTTAGTGACTTGATTATGTGCTTCTTGATCCTTATGTGCATAAGTTTGTTTGTTTGGATTGAATTTAACATGTTAATGCCTCCATCTAATCTGTTAAGTATAGATCACCAGATTCTGTCCTTTAATGTTCGAAATTGAAATTCTTAACCCATTAGGACCTTTTGCATGTTCATGTGTGTTAACTTGACTCTGTTGCTTCTAGACAATCTCAGTTATTGTTGAAATGTGATTTAGACACTTCACGGTAAATTCTAAAGTGTTATGTATCTGCATGTGAAATCACATTCATCCTAGCGGACTTATTTTAGTTCTTAGCGAACTTCATTCCTTCTTAGCGAACTTAAAGCCTGCTTAGCGGACTTGAGTCCAGTATTCATGCCATTAGATCAGTGTTTGAACTTCTGATACACTAGGATTGTTCAATTAGCCTGACAAGTCAGTGTTACACTTATTGCATGCATCTAATCGACCTTTGAAATAAGACAGACCTGTTATATCCTAACTTGCCTGTCTAATACCTAAATGTGTCGATTTAGACTAAGTTGTTCCTTTTCCTCAATCTTAAGAAACCAAATCAAGGGATCTACAAGCTCGGGTGGAACCAAGTCACAATGTGACTTTCCCTGAACTGATTTGACAAACTGGGATCCTAAAACCTCATTTTATATCAAATGAACTTAAAGTCCTTTGGTTTCTGATCCCAAATTGTCAAAACTTCCTAGATTTGGTAATTTGGACTATTGTTGAGCCTAAATAGTAGATTTTTTCACAAATTTCTCGTTGACTCAACAACAAATCAATATAAGATCGAGTTAGACTAAATTTCTTTTGGGTTATTTGTAGTTCTCAGGTAAAAATTTCAGTCAAGTTAAAATTATGGAGATTTAGATCTGGCTCCTTTTTTTCCAGATTTTAATAACACACACAAATTCATTTAAGATCCAATGATATTTTACCTTGTTAATCATGATATTCCGGTTGTTTCTGAGCATTTTGGAATATATGCACTATGTGAGTTAGTTTATGTCTTTGACTCTCATATGAAAAGCTCTGTCACTATCATGAGTCTAGTGTGACATGACATTCATCTAGTGTCAACTCAGATATAATCCTATAAACCTATATGTGCAGATGCCTCCCAGACAAGCTGTAGAAGCTTTGGATTATGGTCGGTTGCACAACGAAAGGTGTGTTTTAACAAGAACTGGGAAGCTGCTAATGAGCAAGCTATTGACATACTGCAACAGTCAACTTGGGTAACAGCTATGCAGATTGACCCTGTCATCTATAAAGACATAATTGAAACTTTCTGGAACAATGCTCAATCTGTACAGCTTGATGATGGTACAAATATGATAAGGTCTAGAATCCAGAACAATGATATTGAAATTACTGAGGAGAAGATCATATATGTCCTGAACTTAGAAGCTGCTGGCATGCCCAAGACTTTCACAAAGACTCAGTGGCAATCAAACAATTACAAGGATGGGATATTCTCCCATCTTTCTCCTAGATGTCAGCAACAAGATACTCAAGACCTTATTTCCAACCAACTGGAGGTTCATAATCAGTTTCTTCATTACCACCTTTGGACACAGAAAGGCAGCTCCAAATGATTTCTTGAAGAAACCGAGTGGGCTTTACACGGGTTTATCACTGGTGAGGGTTTCAATCTATCTCACTAACTTCTCAAGTGGATGATTGCTAACCTACACCTTACTGGAAGAGCAAAGAAGTTTCTGATGTATCCTCGGTTCATTCAAGCTATACTGGATCATTATTACACAACCTTGATAAAGCAAGGAGAGACCTTGTCACACCCCGGTCAACGGTATCGGGTGTGAGCGAGAATGGAATCATAGTCGAGGATACATAGAACAACATCTAATACATTTAAAACTTCATAAAACATTAATTCATTGTATTGCAGCGGAAAGTGATAGTGGACAATGATAATGTCTTACATTGAAAATAAGTCTTAAATTAATATTAAAAACATTGAATGGTTTATTAAGATAGTCGGGACTATGACTCCGTATGCAGGTCCGATAGCATTGATAAGCCCCATTTGCATGTCCTCCGGTGTTTGCATCAATTACCTAAGAAATCATGAGTTTAAAAGGGTCAACATAAAGTTGGTGAGGTTCACAGGTTTAGGATTTATCATTTAAACATTTCTAAAACAGTTTTCAGTACAAGGGTTTATCGTTGTGGTTGTATGAGCTCACCTGAACCTTGATTTCAAATACTAACGGTTTACCCACCCAAGCATCTCTTGCCTAGAGATGTTAAACAGAGCAGAATAACTAACGTGTACCCCCAGACAATCCGGAGTCAGAACTGGAGCTACCAGTTAGGGTAGGGTTATCAACCCAAATAGATCTATTCACTAGCTATCGTTCGTACAGAACTAATTGAAATCAATTAATGGTGGGATACGGTTGTACAAACGTTTATACGATAATGTACCAAATTGGGCAATCAGTAAGAGAACAAGTAGTCATACGACTAACAGATAAACCATAATATTAAGTAAAAAGCATTTATCAGATTTCATGATTTCTCCCCCAAAGTATAAAACAGTTAAAAGGAAAATGGGCCGTGAAACTCACAGATTTAGCAGGTAAACGGTAAATAAGCAGTGAAGGAATGGTAACACGTAACGTCCTAAATCATTTAATAAGCATATGCATAAGGTCAATGATCAATTGAGTAACATAGGTCACCCAAGTGATACCGGTCAAGTCTTGACACTTTAATCCCGTTTGTATACGTCTGAAAACTCGTTAGTTAGCATTTATTAAATAAATACATTTGTGATGTTTTATATTTATGTTCAATAAATATAATAAAAGATTAAACAATTAATTAGTTCAATCAAGTCCTGAATATTGGATTTAAAATAATAATGTTTATTATTATTCTCATAAGTTCGTTATGATTATAAAAAATAATTATGACGTTTCCATAAATAATCTCTCGTTCGATTATTTATAAGTTAGGAAAAATATTACACAAGTTTTATAAATAATAATATTTATTATTTTACTTGTGACAATAGAGTCTTCTAGTTAAAAAAGAAATTATAGTTATTAATTTATAACTATTTTAAATAGTTAGGAAAAGTCTTGGAACCTTTAAATAATTATTTGTTTAAATAATTATTTATTTGTTATGATGTCTTTAAAAATATTTATTTAAAAAAACGTCATGAAAGCATATAATTTAGTTATTACTTGGACTTATACGTTTTTCCCCTAAAACGTTTATGAAGGTCGTGTCTTTAGATAAATTCATTCATCCGACGTTTTCGCGTATATCGCCGTGTTGGTCCCGGTTTTATTACTACGCAACGTCTTAATGTTTACATCGTTTTGAGTCAACAAAACAATTATGAAGAATTCCTCAAGTCTTCCAACATGTAAGACTTGTATTTATTTTTATAAAAATGATTTATTTTTATAAAAATCTTTATTTACTCATAAAAGACAAAGGCTAGATTTTGTTGCCTTTTATAGAAATTTAAGAACCCTTAAATGTTATAATAAGTCCAAGTAAATTATTTGATATAAATGATGTCTTGCTATTTTTAGATAAAAGTTTATAAATTCTTTTAACAAAAAGGGAAAGTTTTTAATAAAAGAATGTCATGGATTTTATCCAAATATTTAATGTTTCCAAGTTGTAGGTGGATTTTATAAAAATAAATTATGCCAAAGTCTTCTAACTTTTATTTATTTTTATTGATCCAAGTAGTTTAAATAATCATATGTCATGATTATTTTTAGAGATTTCATCTATTAATTTTATAAGTCCTCTACTTATTTAAGTCCAAATCCACTAACACATTTTATGTGTTAGGACCAATTTAAACGAGTAATGTATCATAAATATATCTACTATCACTTTTATGTGTTAGGACCAAATGTAAATAAATATAAGACAATCTACTAACACAATTTGTGTTAGGACAATTGAAATTTAAATAACAATCTACTAACATATTTTCATATGCTAGAACCAAAGTAATTAAAATCTACTAACACTTTTATTGTGTTAGGACAATTATAATTAAACATAAACACCCATTTTAATTTGTGTGATTAGTTGATCATGTTTAAATCTACTAACACATCTCATGTGCTAGGACCAAGTTACTTAGTTATCATTTTAGATCAAGAACACTTAACTCATTTTATGAGTTTCATGGATAAATTCATTTAGGGTTTTTGTTCTTGATCATTAACAAAACAAGATTATGAATAATAACATAAAAATGCATAAAAGTAAACATAATGATCTAGGTACAGTTGTATACTTTCTCTTGATTTCTACAAGTGTTTCACCCCATTATTTTGGCTCTTTTAAGTTCATAGAATCACCAAAACAATGTTAAGATCAAAGAAAGAATGGAGATTAAGAAGAGAGATTTAGATGATTAAGAAAATGTAGATGTTTTCATGGATTTGTTAAGACTTGAGGGTGTGATTTGGGTGTTGGAATGTAACAAGAAAAGTGAGTTAGAGGACTCACAATGAGGAAAAGAGAGAACCGAGAGGTGGTGGTGGTAGGGGGTTCCAGCGGTGGCAGGTGGCGGCCTGCGGTGGTGGCTGGTCGCCGGCAGCTGGGCGGCGGCTGTGGGAGGTGGTGGCCGGCCGCAAGGTGCAAGGAGGGAGGGAGAGTGGTGAAGGTTTGTGTGTTGGTTGTGGGGAGACAAGCAAAGGTGATCCCTTCCTTTTATAATCATGTTTAGCCTTAATACCCTTTGGTTAATAGTGTGTTGTCACACTCTCAAGCCTCCTAACATCTCTAGTGTAGGTGACATATTTTTATAAAACTTGTTTAAGTTTTATAACTAAAGTGTAGCTTTTATAAATTATTAAATGGTTAGAGGTGATTAAAAATCACAACTTTTTAAAATATAGAGCAAGTATAATTAATCTAGTAGGGTGGTGATTTTTAAATAATTTCTTGGGCCAAAAGTTTATAAAATTAAATGGGTTAATTTTATAAAAACTAGTGGGCTAAAGTGGTTTTGTGATTTGGGCCGAAACCCAATTGAAATCGGGAATGAGAATGGGCCGAGGCCCATTCGGGTTTTGTAAATGGAACGGGCCGAAGCCCGTTAAAGTTTGGGGATGGGCCGACGGTTCGGGTTGGGCCGCGAAGGGGGAAAGAGGAACTGGTTGGGCCGGTTTCGGCCCAATGTTTTTTGGGCCGCGGGTCGGGTTTCCGGGTTGGGGAAACATACTCGGTTAGTCGAGTCGACTCATTGTGTAAAAGCTCGGGTTTGTTCGGATTGTTTCGGGCTTATTGGGCTTCACTGGGCCCAATAGGTGGAACATGTTATTAATTTGGTTAAGTCTTGACAACGTGACATTTTTCATAACATTTTAAGTTCATAAAACGTCTTAACAGTTTATGTCAGCTTTGATAAAATATAAAATGTCAAATTTTATATTTAATTTCTTATTATTAAAATTTTATTTTTAATAATATGAGACTTTCGTATTTTACAGTTATTTAACGCGATATTTAAATCAGTTAATCATTTAACTAAACGTAGTTAATCATGCGGTTTAAAAACAGTAATTCACATAATTATCACAAAATAAAAGTCAAAAAAAGTCAACAGAGAGAGGATTTGACCTGATTTTTGGACCGGGTGTCACAGACCTTCTCCACAAGCTCAATGAATGCTGGCTCTTACAGTAAGTACCATAAAGGTAAATATCAAGGGATCAATGTACCTTTCTTTCCCGAGATGATTGCTCGGATTGCTCCTGCTGGTGCTGAAGGAGATATTCAAATGGGTGAAGCTGTAGTAGAAGCTCAAGTTGAAAGTCCTGTAGCTGCTCAAGTCCAACCTCAATTGGATTTGAATGCACCAGTTATTACTGATCATGATGATGCTGCTGAAGACCTTGGGAATCTCCAGGGTGCTAGTATTGAAGCACTTGAGCATATTGAACCTATTTCAAGTCCTGTGAATGTGGTCTCATCAAAAATTGAGGAAGGAGACGACAAACCTAATGATGAAGAATTTGACTCCTCGGACTCTGATGATAGTCCTGCACAACCTGAAGGGATTCACCCTCGGAAGAGACAGAGAACTGGAGAATCTTCCAGGGCCTCTACCATTCAGACACAACAATCGACATCGGATGAAAGCTATGATCCACTGCAAGACGATGGAGCTGATGATGAGACTTTAGTGTCTCTCGATCAAGATGATCTTGCTTATGATCTTGATGAGCCTGATAGTCCTCGTCTATTTCCTCCAAAGACTAGTATGGAAAATTTGACAACAACCGCTGAAGATAGAAACTTGTCCTCTGATTTCATGATAGTCAGAGATCAACGAAGCAAGTCCTGCACAGAAAAACTTAAGATTAGGAGAAAGCCCGGTTCACAATCTGGTTATGAAGTCATTGGCCCAGCCGTTACACAACCTGATCCAACTCAAATCTCATCCACCATCTCTCCACCTCCTGTGGTTCAGACACAGATAATGGATCTGGATATGAGACCATTGGAAAAGCTTGCCGAAACTATACTTACCACTGTTGAAACAACTGGTGATGTTGCTGCCAACTCGACCATTGCTGAGTCTGAACATGTTATGGAACTCGAAGCTGAGATTGAAAATCTTCAGAGTCTGAATGATCAGCTGAACTGTTCTCTATAAGTGGCCAACCAGAAAATCTCTGATCAGTCACAAGTAATTGCTGAACAAGCTGTTGAAATTCAGAGACTCATAGACTTGCTAGCCAAATCCAATGAAGATAGACAATTAACCAACAAACCAGATGACAACTCTGGTAATCAAGGATCAGAACCAACTGATGGACCGACTCAAACGGATAATGTGACTGATAGGACTGTGCTACCTGATTCAGAGTCTTCTACCCCTGCTCCAACTGGCAAAGACTCATCTAGTATTCAAGAAACTTCAAGTCCTATGAATGACAGCGATTTTGAGGTTGATGCTGATACTGTCATTGAAGGAGATGATCTGAACTTCTCAGATGACGAAGAATCTTTCGTCAACAGCCTCCTTCATGACAAACCTGTTGATGAAGCCCTGGACTCAATCATGAAGCTTGCACCTGTACCTGAAAATCTGAAACTCCCAAGATTTGCACAGGCATCCATAGCTCTTGCTATTGAGGGTTCCATAAGTGTAGAGTCTGAAGCTGAACCTGACAACTCCCTTCAACTATCTATTGTTCCTACCGTTCATGCTGCATTCTCTACATCTTCTGCTATAGTTCCAATAACTGAAGGTATCCGTCATATGCACGTTGAATCAGCCATCCTAGATTTTGAAATGGCAAATTTCTGGGAATACTATGCAGAGAAGATCTATTCAAGAAGGAATTCCTGTGGAATTCTCATTGAGACTCTTGAAGATGATGACGATGCAACATATGAAGAACATCCATACACTGTAGACTTTGGTGATGAAGACGACATGAATGATCTTGAACAAAGAATGAATGTGCTCATGAATGAAGCAAATCCACTAAACTACATTGACCTCGACACAACTGATAGTGAAAGTGATCATGAAGAGGAACCTCTCTTTCCTACTCCTATTCAAGTGAAGGTGGAAGTAGATGATGGATATGCTCTGTCAACAATTATGTCCACTGGTGAGACTCTTGCTTTGGATATCCCTCCATATGTTCCAGGTTCTATACCAACAGATGCTGAAGTCATCAACCTTGAATCGAGTACTGATCAAGATTTTCAAAATCAAACTGCTCCTGTTGTATCTACTGAGCATGCTCAACGAGAACAAATATTTGAAGCATCCTTTACACATTTCTCATCTGATTCTGAAGGAGAGGGTGCTGATGCTGATGTGACAGCACCTAAAGGACATGCTGCGACTGAGCAACCAGGACCCTCTTGTCAGGACCATATTCGAGCAGCTTGTTCTCATATGATTCATCACACAAATGCGGAAATCATGTGTGGTGGTCGATTCAAGGAGGAATCTGCATCAATGCCCACCCATTAATGATTACTAAAGCTCAAGAACACACACTAACACCAAGAACACACACACAAAGGCTCTCTTACAGGAATACTACTCCACCAAGTGTTACCAATAGGGTTTTTTCAATGATATTTATACTACTAGAGAACCTGGGACAAATAGAATGTTTGACACGACACAATCATTACCTAGAATTCAACAAAATATCCTAACAGTAGAACAAGTTCGCTAAGACGTAATTGAAGTTCGCTAGGACTTAACAAGTCCGCTAACAAGTACGCTAAGAAGTAACAAATCCGCTAACAAGTACGCTAAGTAGCAACAAGTCCGCTAACAAGTACGCTAAGCATAATCAAGTTCGCTAATATGAACAAGTGCGCTAACTTGAACAAGTACGCTAACAAGTTCGTTAAGAACATATTAAGTACGCTAGGAACAAAAACAAGTCTTCTAAGTAAACAAGTTCGCTAGGAATAAACAAGTCCGCTAAGATATCATTCAAACAATTACGCTAAGAGTAGATCAAGTCCGTTAAGAGCATAAGTAACAAGTACGCTAAGAAGCATAACAAGTACGCTAACATTTACACATAGTTCTCGAAGTACATATCAAAAGAGAGTTACAAGACAAAGTATCAATTACAATGATAAGACAAAAGCAAGTTTGTGTTGCTAACAAATAGGTTCTAACAATTCCACCCTTGTTGGCAATGCAAACTCGTGAGCTTCAAGCATCTTGACCAGTCAACTTCAGCAGGAATCTCCAGTTCTCTCTGGCTGCAGGTTTGTCTTTGTCAGATAGTACGTGAATACCCATGTCATACAGCCTAAAGAGATCTTGCCATACGAGCTTCTTCAAGTCATTATAGTTGTTCAGCGCAACCAATCTTCTTGCCTTGTCAAGAATGACACTCGAACCATGCTCTTCAATCAACCAACAAGTTGCATTCCTCAGAAGTTCTGAATCAAGAGTGAGTCTACCTAATCCAGCTAGCCTTTCACACCACCAGTTTAAGAATATTAAGAAGTAGTTGGCATCATAGCATTCATAGGGTCTCAACTGAACAGGTATTGTCCGCATCTTCTCATAATAAATTATCTTCAAGTAAGATCGAGAGAGAAGACGGAGTTCTATAGCAGCAAACAATCTGATAGCTTCAGCACCATTTCTCTCGATTACCAACTCATGAGTCATCCCGTTATAATACCAACTGATCATAGGAGCAGTCTTCTGGTTTCCTGGGATAGTCTTTGCCTTCACTTCCTTACCAACATCCTTGAACATTCCTCGGTGAGGAGCACGAAGTCTTCTCTTCTCTTCTGCCAACTGAGCTTTTCTCTCTGCTTCTGGATTTTGATTGAATCTTTTATCATCATAAGCAGATTGGATCAACGCAGCAGCCCTTATACCTTTTGGATGGTTAGTATGGTTTACCAGTTCCAGGTATTTGAGCTGTTTGAGTTCCCAGGAGAATAAGCTAGTGAGAGCTTTAAAGTCTCCAAATATTTGGACAAAGCCGTTTCTCCTCTTCACCATGAAAGCATCAAAGGCTTCATCATATTTCCATCCTAAGATCTTCATCCCATGATTGACGTTTGGGTTGCTAGGCATCTTCCTCAAGTTCTTGGCAGCAAATAATTACATAGCCTTCAAGTTAGGTGTTAGCTTATCCCATTCGTCATAGATTTGGGGAGTATCCTTTCTCTTAAGAGCTTCAGCCCGTTCTTCTTTAATAATTCTGATTTGTTCCAACTTCGCCAACCGCTCTGTCTTCCGATACTCGCACACAAACTTCCTTAGGCCAGGTAGTCTCTTCTTATGGTAGGCCTTCTTATCAATGTTTTTGAATTTGCAGAAGTTGCGGAGTGCTTCAGAGTTCATACTGTTGGTGGTGGAAACAATGTAAGCTTCAGAGTCGGGAGGATCAACAGACGAGCTCTCTGGAGGAGGAATGAAAGTGTTGCCGATGTCAAGGGTGAGGTCCGAGAGATGATCACGGATAGGAAGGAAATCCACAGTCTTGTTCGTGTCGGCAGAGATATCCGCTAAGAATTCAGATTGTGCTTCAGCTGTTTGATTTTGAGGCAGGTGAGAATTCAACCTCTCCTCGTCGGTGTATAACTTGGTCAACTCAGCTTCAGTTAGACTCATCAGACATTTTAAAGAGAAGTTGTCTTTCATCAAAGTTCTGACCATGTTGGCTGTAACAGAATTGTCATCAGCATCTACATCGGTTCCCT
The DNA here is from genome assembly GCA_039602395.1 of Deinandra increscens subsp. villosa. Taxonomy (NCBI): domain Eukaryota; kingdom Viridiplantae; phylum Streptophyta; class Magnoliopsida; order Asterales; family Asteraceae; genus Deinandra; species Deinandra increscens. The sequence goes on from JBCNJP010000407.1 coordinate 27,500, forward strand.
CTAGGTTTGTGACAACGCGGATCAATAGTTCATCTGTTCTGATTACTTCTGAACGTTCTGGCAACGTGCTCGATCCTTTTGCATACATAACAGCTGGAGGATGATTAGATTCATATCTCTTTAGTGCTTCAGCCTTTTCTTCGCGAAGTCTGTTTAGTTCACTTAGAGTTTCATCAATGAGTGTTCTGCGGGATCTTTCTTTCTCAGCTTCCCTTTTACTATGCTCTTCAGCAAGTTCTTCAGGAGTTAAAATCCTCTTTCCTCTATCCTCAGTAGAAGGGCCAGGTTGTTCTATAATCGCAGGCTCTTGAGTCGAAGTCACAGTTGGTTCATCTTCAGCTTCAGACTCAGAGGAGAAGTGTATAAAGGAGGCTTCAAAGATCTGACCGCGGAAGCTTTGCTCAGTAGAAACTTTAGGAACAGTTTGACTCACAGAGTCTTGGGCAGCACTTGATTCTAAGTTGATGATATTTGCATCTGCAGGAATAGCACTTGGAACATGGGGAGCTATATCCAGTGTAGAAGCTTTAGCTGAGGACTTCATTAGATCAGAAAGTGAAACCTATACATATATGTCATCCACCTCCTTCTTCACTTGGATTGGAGTGGGAAACAGAGGTTCCATTTCTTCATCTTCACTCTCGATCTGATCTAAATCAATGTAATTCAGAGGGTTGGCTTCATTCATGAGCACATGCATACGTTCTTGTAGCTCATTCATGTCGTCCTCATCTCCGAAATCCACAGAGTATGGATGTTCCTCATATGTGACTTCACCGGTATCATCTTCAATTGACTCAATCAGAATTCCACAAGAATTTCTTCTCGAGTAGATCTTCTCTGCGTAGTATTCCCTGAAGTTGGCCATTGCAAAATCTAAGAAGTCCGGGTCAACGTGCATGTGACGGACTCCTTCAGTTACTGGAACAAGAGCAGTGGAAGTTTCGGTTGTAGTCTGAATAGAGGGCACAAGAGAGAGTTGAAGGTCTGAACCAGATGCACCAGCAGCCTCTACATTAGGAGTTCCCTCAATAGCAAGTGTTCTGGCTGCCTGTGAAAATCTTGGAAGTTTTAGGTTTTCAGGCACAGGAGCCAGCTTCTTGATTGATTCCAAGGCTTCATCTACAGGTTCGTCATGAAGGGGACTATTGAAGAAAGATTCATCGTCGTCTGAAGAGTTTAGTTCATCTCCTTCAGTGAACATATCAGCATCAAGCTCAAAATCACTGTCATGTAGTGGGCTCGAGGAGTCTTGAGCACCAGTAGAATCTTTGCCAGCAGGCATGGTTGTTGAAGAATTTGGATCTTGAGTATTGTCACAATCTGTCTCTGGATTAGCTTGAGGCAGGTCTTTCGGCAACTCACTTTCTTGATTACCACCATC
>JBCNJP010000408.1:0-28587 GCA_039602395.1 Deinandra increscens subsp. villosa
TTTTGAGAAGACCATGATTTCACCATCTTTGTCATTCGCCGGAGTTCTTTCGTTCGAGGCTTTAAGCTCATAAAAACCTAGCAACAATGGTGCTAGTTTGAATCCTCTCGTCGTCACGAATCCGTAGCAACTTTCGGATCGAATTTTGGTTAAGAATCAAGAGAGATATGATTGTTTAAAGTATGTGGAGAATTAAAATTTTGTCGCCGGAAAAGCTCGCCGGATTTGGCATCCTTGGCCGGAAAATTAAAGAAAAACTAGGGGGGCTGGACTTCACGACTATTTTGTTTTTACTTGAAAGTTTTTAGTTTTAGCCCTTCATCTTTTAAAAAGTTTCAAATAGTTATTTTTTGTTTTTTAAAAAAAAAAGGAAAAAAAACAAAGTCTTAACAAATAAGATTTTTACTAAACAAAAATAATACAAATTTTTCTAAAACAAACAAAACATTTTTCTTTTTAATTTTTTTTTTCACAAGTTTAAACAATACAATTTAAAAAAAATACATAAAGTTTTTGTGTTCATTGAATTGTTTCGTGAACGCAAAATATCTTTGTGTTTGTTGAATCAATTTTCAAACATAAACCCGTTCTTGTTTTTGTTTTTACCGTGTTATTTTTTCTTGTTTAGTTTCTTTTTTTAAAACAAAACAAAAACTATAAACCTTTTATCTTTCAAAGTTTGTTTTCTTAAAAGAAAGATAAACAAAAACATTTTGTTTTTCAAAATTTGTTTTTTTTTTAAAACAAGCAATATTGAAAGAAATATAAAAAAAATAGTTTTTGAGGACTTGGCCTTGGGATTTCAATTCGGTGAGTTCATAAAATTCAAAGTTCAAGTTACAAGGTTCAGATTGTCATTTTTCTGGTGGAATCACAATGAGTAAAGTTCAATCAAGTTCGGTGGTTCCCAAGTTATTAAAATGTGAAGCTTATCAAGAATGGAAAAAGGATTTTGAGGTTTTTATCAATGTTAACTTTGAGGAATTTTGGAAGGCGATTGATAAAAAGTATTCATATCCGACTGATAGGCATGGTGTTCCTAAATTTCAAAGAGATCTTTCATTCGAGGAAAGGGAATGTTATGAAAGAGAATTAAAAGCTTATGATATTCTCACAATGGCATTGTCAAAAGAATTACTGTCTCAATTCAAAACGTGCAAGAATTCTAAAATGTTTTGGGATGCTCTTGCTTAGAAATATGCCGAATTGAATGAATCGGTTATGGAAAAAGTTCAAAAAGATGAATCTTCAAAATGTGAAGCTGTTGAGAATGAATTGAAGCTTCAACACGAGAATGTGGAGTTGATTGCAAAAGTTTCAAAGCAAACTGAAACAAATGATGATTTGCTGAAGGAAGTTGAGAAATGGAAGAAAGAAGCAAATGAAATGGCAACAGTTTTTGATGATTTGTTTGCAAAATCAAAGATCAAACTTGAAGGTCTAGAAAAGGAAGTTGCTGATCTTACTGCTAAAGAATTAAGTCATCAAGAGGACAACACGAAGCTGTTAGATGCTAAAGCTGAATTGCTCCGTGAAAACAAGCTTTTGAAGCAGAATGTTGAGATTTATAAACAAAAATGGGAAAAGGTTGTTCAAGAAACATATGATGCTCATGATCAGTTGAGGAGAGAAAAGTTTACTCTGAATAGAACAACAGAAGAACTTATTGCAACACAAAAAGAGTTGGCTGAAGCGCAAAAGAAAATTGCAGACATGAAGATTGAGGTTTGTGATTTCAAAAGACAGTTGCATAATCTCAATAATTCATCGTCTTTCACAAACTTTTTGTGCAAGAAGGAGAATTTTCAACAGATTTTCGGTGATGTTATTCTGAAAAATGTACCACCTCCTGTGGTTATTGAAAATTCTATCAGTACTTTGAAAGCAACAGAAGAAGATCACGATTATTCAAAGTTTGCTGATATAAAGTCCAAAAATAAGAAGAAGTTGAAATTTCAGAAGAATAAGGATGAAGAAAAGTTTGATCCAAGAAAAGCACCAAAGTTTGACTCAAGGTCTACATTTCTCGGTAAGGAAAAAGTGTTTGAAGGCAATCCAGGACATGTTAAAGTTCAAAAATTTTCAGAGATTGTGATTGATGAATCTTTGCTTTCCAATAAAGATGATTTAAATGCCATCAAGGATGAGTTTTCTCGACTTGCTTCACAAGGTCATGAGAAACCTAAGTCGGTACCAGATAAATCTAAAAAGAATGATGGTCTGGGATATGAAAGCAAAGATGATAACATGAATGTTAGAAATGATTTCCAAGATATGGTTGAGATAGAAGAAATTGTAGAAGATATCAAGGTTCACAAAGAAAATGATATTCCAATTGAGAATTATATCATGTGTGAACCTGATGATGATTTTCTGTCAACAAATTCTAAGTTAGAGAGTCTAGAGAGTCTTCTCAACATTCTACAATGTCAACAGAATCCATGTCATCTCCTAAGTCGGTTGATAGGAGAGCTTGCTTTTACTGCAACAAGACGGGACATGTGATTCGTGATTGTGCTACTCGAAAAAGGTTTTCACGTGGTTCATATAGATCGTCATCATCTAATTCAATGATTCTTAATGAGGTACCTATTAGACAAAATCAGAAAAACCAACGAAAGCCAGCTCATCAGAAGCCAGTTGTTGGTAGAACCTCAAATTATGATGATTGGTCACCACAGTTTTCAAAACCAACACATTTTTCAAAAAGAAAACAATTTTTCAATAATGATTTTAAAATGCCTTATTCAAATGAGTTTTCATATTATGGGCATCGACAACATCACTCAAAACCTGAGAAAATGTTGGTCGAAGAGTTGTTGAATATGGTTTTGAACAAGTCAAAGTTTTTCAATGGTTCTGATTCGCATCGGGCGAAATCGTCTAAACCATTTCGTTCTTGGAAACAGAAAATGGCAACCTTGGCGGGAAACGATTTTGTTGAGGATACGGGTCGACCCAAGCCGGTTTGGGTTCCCGTATTTAACTAAAAAAAATTTGTTGAGGTTGTGTGCACGTACTTTAAGAAGGCCTATTAGTGATTGCAAAGTTGCTGATAGTGGAGTATTTTGCTTAAGTTAGCGCTTCACAGAGTTGATATTTCACAAACATTTTTGAGAAAAATGATTTTTCAAAATCTAAAAATGCGAGGTATTCGTGTTGATCGATCAATTTTATTTTCTTTACTTTTACTTTCTTTCATATCTTTAGGGGGAGAAATTTTGGAAAATTCAAAAATAGAGTTTGTTGAATTTTAGGGGGATAATATTTGAAAACACACAAAAATAGTGTGATGTTTGTTTCCTAAAAAAAAATAAAAAATAAAAAAAATGAAAAATATTAAAAAGGGAAATTGATCCAACCGTATGAGAAATGATGGTACATCAGCATACGTTATCTGCCATGAATAAAGTAGAAAGAAAGGCTGTAGGTACTTGCTTGACTTGACTGAATGTGTTGATTAGTCTGATATATGCGAGTATGATATAAAGATAACGCTTGCTTGATAATTGTGGTTTCAAATCATGATGGGTACTGTGCATATCTGGCAAAATAAAATGAGAAAATACCAAAAACAGAATAAAGAGATGTTCTGGTGTATGCTTGCTTTATTTTGAAAAATTTCAACTTGTTTGATTTTCTTTATTTTGTCAAACGATCGGACTTTCTCTGCGTATCGAAAGATCGACCTGATCGTTGTTCGTTTGACGTTCTGCTTTATTTTCTTTGGTGTTTCGTATAATCCATCGGACTTTCTCTGCGTGTACGTGAGTACCGACCTGATTGTTGTTGGATTATACAACTTCTGCTTTATTTTACATTTCTTATTTTCCTAAACAATCGGACTTTCTCTGCGTGCCTATCGGCCGACCTGATTGTTGTTTGTTTAGGGTTCTGCTTTCTTTTTGCAAGAAACACCATGAACTTGATATCTCTGTGGCATTTGATTCTGTATAAGCAAGTTTACAATATCAGTATGAGAAATCTGCTACGAGTAACTTGGCTTGAATAAAAGAAAAATACAAAAATATGAAATAAGCAGTTTGCCAGTATTCCTGATTGTGTGGGTACCATGTTATCTATGCTCGATAAATACACTTAATTTCATATCAGAAAGCTATAGACAATGACTTGATTTAGCTGAAATAAACCAAATGGTTGTATTCTTAGTTAGCTTGGCTTGCATGCTTAGTATTTTGAAATTGAAGTGTGTACGATACGTTATGTCTGATATGATCTCATGTTGTGATATTTCTCACCAAAAACAAAAATAGAGTTTAATTCTATATTACATTTATGTTTCAGTTTATGAAAAATCAAAAAGATTTTCAGTGTGTTTTGATATAAACTTTGTAAAATCCAAAAAGATTTTCTTTCTTCTTTGTTTTTGATCTGATCGACACGGGATACAACAAATTTTCAAATCTAAATGTCTTGGTTTCTCCAAAGGAGGAGTTTTGCTTCCAAGATTAAAGTTATGTTTGGAAAATAAAAAAACGCACTTTTGTCTTCTGAAGGTTACATGCTAATATCATCAAAGTCTTTCAGATAAACATCTCAGAATGGATTGCAAGCATGGTTATGAAGTTGTCAAAGAGTTTATCATTTTCAGAAATGGTTCAGTTGACTTAGTCCTGTTCCAGCCATGTCTACCCTACATCAACTAACATTAGATTCAAAGAGTTTGAAGATCTGATACAGCACACGTCAAGGGGGAGTTTGTTGGTGCAAAATATGTGTGTCGTGTGTGTATCAGTTAGTCTCGTTAGTTTTGTTAGTTGTTTTTTGTTAGAATGGTTAAATCATGATATAGGGTAGTTTGTGTAATTCCATCATACTTGAGGGATTTATATATGAGATTTATTATCTCATATATATAAATCTTGCAAGCTGCAAATGATGTGAGGGATCCGAACTTCTTCCAGGAGCCTCCGAACTTCAAGTTCGGCACTCACAAGTCTCTTCCATATATATATATATCAAATTGAAGGTTCGGACAAGCAGACCTCGGAGATAACCGTTTTTCACTAAGTTCAATCTTAAGAGGAGGAGTTTTTGATCTCGATTTTCAGAGATTTCTGTGTAATAGATCGTGATTAGGTGTTGTATACGAGTTTAAATCATGTAATCATCGATCAATTTGAGCTATAAACCGAGTTATATTTAAAATTTTGTTATCTTGAGTTCGGGGTAAGTTTCGGTCCGAATTCGGTGTACAATTCACTAGATCCGACGCTCTTTGAGTTTTCACTCATACTCAGTGACAAAGGCATCCCACTCAAAGCATTCAGTCTGATTAGCAACAACTGCCACCACATTTTGATTTCCAAGTGGTTTTGGTTGAGTTGGCTGTTGGTTACTGTTGTTGTTGTTTTGTTGACTGCTGCTGTTGTTGCATCCATGGTTTGACCTCTGTTGGACATTGTTCCATCTCTTCTTGGCTGCTTGCATTCCCTGGCAAAATGACCAAGTTGGTGACAGTTATAGAATTTAACTTTAGATTTATCCAACCCAATTGATGATCCCTTTGACCCTTTATAAGTTCTTCCAGTTCTTTTATAAAATCTTTGGGCCCTCACAGAAACCATAGCTAATTGAGTTAAAATGTCCATTTCTTCTAGATCATCTGCCCCTATGCATTCCAAGTCTTCACGTGTGAAGCCTTGTGATGAGTCAGTTGCCACATAGGCAGAGTGAGAGTTGTCAAAAAGTGTTGAAGAACTCTCTGAGCCTCTAGGTGACTCAATGAAACTTACTGAGGGTGAGTGATATTGAGAAGAGTTTGAGATCTTTTGAAAATCAGTTGTACCAAAGCAGTGGTTTGCAACTGTGGTGATGCCTCAGGAAAGCTATTCTGCTTAAAATTAAGTTCCATTTCATAAGCACTAAGGATTCCATGGAGTTCACTTAGTTTAAGCTTTTTGAGATCTTTACACTCCCTGATGCTGACTGTGTAGACAGTCCAAGTTGGAGGTAATGATCTCAGGAACTTTCTGTTGGCATCAGCCTGTTCAGTTTTTACTTCTACCTTTTGCAATTCATCAAGAAGTGAAACAAATCTAAGATACTGGTTGGTCATAGATTCACCAGTTTTGTAAGTAAAGTTTTCATATCTTTGTTTCAAAACATCTTTCTTGTTTTCCTTAACCTCACTAGACCCTTCATACATTTCACTGAGAGCAATCCACAAGCCATGTGCTGTCTTATATCCCTTAAACCCTACAAGTATAGAGTTGGGTAATGCAGCCTGGAGTGTCCAGTAGGCCTTGTGATCATACTCAAGTTCAGTGTAATCAGCTTCAACATATTTGTCTAGTGGTTTTGGTATTTGCACTTGGGCATCATCAGCAGATTGAACAGTTGGATTGTAAGGACCTACAGTCAACCTGTTCCAAATGCGTCTGTCTAGGCTTCTAACAAAACCTTCCATCCTGAGTTTCCTAGTATCAAAGTCATCAGGAGTGAAAATTGGTGGTTTGTTAGAGCTGCCGTTTAGTGAACCAAGAGTTAAATTAGTCATTGTGAAAAACAGTTTTGTAAAACAGAAAAGGCTTAAAGAAATTAAGTATGCAAGTAGAGTATCAGCTTTGAAGCACTAGAAGTCTTCAAAGTAGAGAGCCAATGGCTCTGATACCAATTGTAGGATCGATATAAGTCAGAGTTAAACTTAAACAATTCACTTTACTTGCAAATATAACCTTGTGGAATTAAGTTATATTTTACTTTTCTTAAGCAATATTAGACTCGTGTATAGTGTAAAGGCTTGATTTGCAAAATAGTAGAGACAACGAGATATCGAATATTCGGCACTATTTGCATTAACTCAAAGCTACACTATTACAAGTGATAACCACACCGGTGTAAACTAAGAGATAACAAGCTATATATAGTGCAGATGAGATCAATCACAGCCATTGATCTCATGTGATCTAATCTAGACCGTACATTACAAAGTCAAATCTAAGCTACCAAAAGAATAAACTTCGATATTTGAGACGACTTGCGTGTTGACAGCAACAATCTACTTTTGGAGAGCGGCTTGGGCAGATGTAGAAGCATACGAGAAGCTTTTGCAGGATGAGACTGCAGAAAAGACTTCTTAGGAAAAGTCAGGTTGAACTCATTATCTGATGGATAATCGAGTTCACCCGGAATATTCACTAAGTGACAAAACTGCTTCTTTCCGCTTGAACTTGTTGTTCCGCTTGAAGTTGTAGTTCCGCTTCAACTTCAGCCGGAACTGTCAAAACTTGAGTTCAGCCGGAAAACTTCAAAACTGAAGTTCCTTACATTTCTCAAACCATGATTTAATCTGCTCTTGATTCCTTACTTGACGCCAATAAAGAAAAGAATATGATATCCAAAATTGCATTATCATTCGAATGGTGATACATTCAAATAATAATCTGTATTTGATATCAAGTGGTCAATTCGTATTATCATTTGAATGGTGATTCATTTAAATGATAATTTTGTATTGTATCACTATCTTTTCCTCAAATGAATTAATCAAGTACTTCTGTTAAACGTTCTTCTTACATCATGACCGCCTTAAATGGCGATGATTGAATTTGATCTAGATCGTAAACTTGCTCTAAATCCTCTTATTACTCTGGCCAGTCCAAGACTTATACGTACTACACCTAAACAATTGTGTGTGATGCTAGCTTAGCATACATTTGGTTTTGGTCATAGGCGTTAATTTTGGGTTTTAGCCGATATCTTATCCAGATTATCAACTAGACCTCGCGTCCCGTAGGTGAATTGAATGTGGCTCGCTCCCCATTTAGCTCACTAGTACCCGACATGTTCTCTTGTTAAGAAATCCGTGATCCCATTTTTATTGTATGGAATGATGTTCTTGACTTAATGTCAAAATATCGGTTTCAACAATTTCAATCATGTTACACCCACCACTCTTCTCATATTCCACCGGTCTTTTCCCTGAAGTAGAGGAGACGGTGATAAATCAGATCTATGATTTGTTTGTTTAGATGATCGTATAATCACAATCTTAGTTTTAAGATCTAATCATCTTACAATAATAATTCATCATATCTGATGTTATTCAATCTCTGTCGTGTCGTTATGATCTTAAGTTCATTCGTTATTATATGGAAAATGGTAGTTCTCCGTAGGTTACTAGCACATTTTTAAAGTATTATAGGTGTGGTGGGTTAGCTGCAGTTTACCCTATATATAAGCATTGATGGTACTTTAAAGATGGATTAGGAATCAAACTTAGAACTGACCATTGGTTGTTGTTTGTATCAAATTCCCTATCACCATCGATATATTCCTTCCTCTTATCTCGAATATCTCTTCTAATTTCGGGACGAAATTTCTAGAAGTAGGGGATACTGTACCATCCGTGTCCGACCCATTTACAAAACCCGACCCAAATCTGAACTTGTCGCACAAATCGAGTTTTTATATAACAATTACCAGAAGAATTTGTCTAAACTATACATTTAAAGTATGTTTGGGATATTCCATAATCATTTTTGAAACCAAAATAATAAATTTGCAAAGTTTTAGGTTAAACGATTTGCTTAAAACAAAAATAAATCAATTTTCAGCTTTTACACGGTTTCGGTATTCGATTTATCATTAACCGGGAACTCGGGGTTTTAACTCAAAATATATACTTTGGAATATCCTACAATCATTTTATAACACTAAAAACCAATTAGTTCAATTATAGAGCAATTTTGTTATATAAAACGCAAATAAATGAATTTACGATTTTTCAAGCAATTCCGTAAATAACTAGGAATCAGGTAAATTCAATAAATCATATTTTTATGTTCCATAATGTTTTATAAGGTTAATATAAGGTGATCGTAAAATTTTAGAGGTTAACGAGTTAAAACGAGCTCAAACAGTTAAAAAGAAAAATAAATAAATATGAAAACATCCTGGTTACCCCCCCCCCCTCGCGGACCGCAAGGGGTATCCTTCCAGTTTATAGCAGTCCGCGACCTCCCCCACCGAACAGATTCAAGTGCAGGTCACTAATTGGTCACGTTTTATAACTTGTTCTTCAAGATTAAGCCTCTATACGTGTTGATTCGGCCGAATTATCACCACGGTACGTGTCTACACTTAAAAACGCATCAAACCCTGTAAATTCGAGCTCAAATCATCAGTTTATCCTCACCAATTCCTCAAATTCTCTCTCAAAAACCCTAGTTCGTCCCCAGATCTTCAGAAGCAAAATTCGACAAATTGGTTAGGTGTTTGGAGCCCATCTTCTGCAGTTCTCCATTATTAGGTATGCTGAACAATAACCTATCTCATTTTTTTGATAATATTGTGTCTAAGTATGGTTTCTAAAAATGTATAAAAATTAGGGTTCTTGAGCTTGTTTTGCTAAAATTGGGTCATGGGGTTGGAATTAGGGTCTGAATTTTTGTAGGTAATCCTAAATCAATGTGTTTTAAGAAATCCCTAAGTTAATTTCAAGTTACAAGAAGGTTTGGTATTTTATCTAAAAAAAAGGTCAAAATTAGGGTTTTCGTGGCGTTGTTCTGCCAAAATTAAGTAAACGGTGTTGAATTAAGGTTTCATATTTTAAGGAATAATGGTGTTGAATTAAGGTTTGATATTTTAAGGAATATTATTATTTATTATAATAAATAAAACCTTAAGTTTATACAATTTTATAAAAATTTTTGATACTTATTTAATAAATACGTCAAAATTAGGGTTTTCACAACGTTGTTTTGCCAAAATTATACAAACGGGGTTAAATTGAGGGCTAATATCTTAATGTATATTATAAAATAATATTATAAGTAAAAACCATAAGTTTATTTCATTAAATGAAAGGTTTTTGATAATTATTTAATAATTAAATCAAATTTAGGGTTTTGAATATGATTATTTGATATTAAACAAACCGAGAGGTATTAGGACTTGATTTTTTATAATAAAACATATATATATATATTAAGTATATGTTATTTCAAATTTGATAAAAATAAAATATTATCATTAATTTCCCGATAAAGGGTAAAATGGTCCTTTTAATCAAATAAGACCTAACTCTCCTTAAGTTCCTCGTGTCCTTAAAGCTATAATCATTATCATTCCCCTTATTCGTTTAGCATGTTCTTTTCGTTAGGATAATCTTCAAGTTGTTATCTCCCGCAATTGGTATCCATCTCTTGTTTCCAATCTACGCATCAGGTGAGTAATCTCTGCCCCTTTCTCATTTTCACTTTGGGGTGTAGCATGTATCCTATATCGATAAGCTTTTTTATGTTTCTCAATTGCAAATGCGTATGTGCTCTGTGAATGAATTATGTGTTATATAATGTGTGGTAGGAATTGCCAATATGTGGATTTCAAGGGATTATAACAAGTTTTCAATAGGTTTCTATTTGCCAATTATAGTGATATGTTATGTTTCCATTATTCTGACATATGACACTTCGCATGTTTTTAGTGAATAATATATATATATATATATATATATATATATATATATATATATATACTTAAACCAGGATTGCTCACCAACTACTTTTGTAGTTGGCACTTGATTTTATACATGTTGCAAAAATCGATACTTGAGCTATGTTGTGATCACACTTGGATTACTGGACCTAGATTAAGAACCTGAAATTAGTTTTTAAATGTATTAAGTATGTTTACCTTTATTGTACAACATCTTTAACTAATTAATAAAAAGAGCATGTTTAAGTATTACAACTCATTTTAGTTGTCATGAGCATCTAGACAATCATTATGCCCCGACATATTCCGCCATCGGTTGGGGTGAGACATTTTGAAGATTCATTTTGAGAATTACCAGAAGCACTTGTTTAATGTGCTCGTTGAGTAAAAGTTACTTTAATCTCTGGTATATTGTTCTCTTGAACTAAGGACTTACCAGTTTCAGCTTCAGATGATGTACCAATAGAATTACCAGATACACTCTTGTCAAAAATAACCTCATCTTCCAACAATGATGAATCAAATGTAAACTTTGGAGTTTCACCAACATTCTTTTGCTTCTTTTCAGACTTAGCTTTCTTTTTCTTCTTTTCAGACACTAGAGTTGCAAATTTAGAATAATCAGCTATTTCTGTTTTCGGATTAAGTGGAGCAGAAGAAAATTCAGACATATCAACTTGTGTAGGAACTTTATGAAGATCATCTTCCTTTGCACTTTCTTCACCTCTTTCCTTCTTGTACAGAAAATTCAGAAATGTGGGGATAAATTGCAATTTTCAATTTGTCTCTGCAAATCCAAACTCTCCAACTTTAACTCGGAAACAAATAACTCTTTTTGAGAACCAATAAGTTCTTCAGACAACTCATCGTATTCATATTTATTTTGTCTTCTCAAATCACATTCACCAAAAAGTTCTTCTCTGACATTTTCCCATTTCTTCTTGAATATATCAATATCCTTTGTTAAAACTTTATTCTTGTCATGAAAGTTAATATTTTCATCTCTTAACTCTTCAACTTCCTTTTGAAGAACAATCACCTTATGCTTCAACCGCAATATCTGTCAGGACCAGATTTGAGCACGTTGTTCTCATATGATTCATCACACAAGTGCGGAAATCATGTGTGATGGTCGATTCCAGATGAATATGCATCAATGCTCACCCATTAATGATTCCTAAAGCTCAAGAACACACACTAACACCAAGAACACACACACAAAAGCTCTCTGTAGAAAATACACCTTCAAGCGTACCCAATAGGGTTTTCCAATTGGTATTTATACTACCTTATAGCTTGGGACAAAAAGAATGTTTGACACAATACAATCATCACCTAGTATTCAGCAAAATATTCCATCAGGACACCAAGTTGGCTAAGAGTTAAATCAAGTTCGCTAGCACTTATTAAGTTCGCTAACAAGTACGCTAGGTAACAACACGTCCGCTAACAAGTACGCTAAGCATTATCAAGTTCGCTAACAAGTACGCTAAGCATTATCAAGTTCGCTAACAAGTACGCTAAGCATTATCAAGTTCGCTAACAAGTACGCTAAGCAATAACAAGTCCACTAACATGAACAAGTACGCTAACAAGTTCGTTAAGAACAAGACAAGTACGCTAGGAACAAGATCAAGACTGTTAAGTAAATAAGTTCGCTAGGAATAAACAAGTCCGCTAAGATAAGCAATCAAACAAGTACGCTAAGAGTAAAACAAGTCCGCTAGGAACATAAGTCACAAGTCCGCTAAGAAGCATAACAAGTACGCTAACACATAAACAAAGTTTACCAAGTACATATCCAAAGTCAATTACAAAACAAAGTATCAACTACAAGGTAAGAAAACAAAAGGTTTGTGTTGCTAACAAATTGGTTCTAACAATATCATTGACTCTTTCATATTTTCGTTGAAGTGGATAAGTTTTCTGAAATAAAGCTTCAAAATCTTCAGCAGCTTCCTTAGCTTCAGCCTTGACTTTCTCACATTCCTCAATCAATTCATTCTTTTCTTTCATCAAATTCTCATTGATTGGAATCAACTCATAACACTTTTTTCTGAAACCTTTCCAACTCTTGTTTCAGCACGACAACTTCTACAGCCAAGAAATTGAGACCTCTTTCCAACCTTGCATTCTTGTTACGTAAAATGATACATTCAGAACATTTAACCTCTTCCTCCTTTTGACTTTCGGTTACATTTTCCTGAACCTCTTCAACCGTTGTTATTCTCAAACTTGTTTCAGAATCAGTTAAAACACTATCACTTTGATGATGAGCCATTAAAGCAACAACTTCATTATCTATAATATGTATCTCATTGATATCAACATTACGATATGCATTCCTTCTAAATTCATGATCTGCATGCCAAGCATACTCATTTGGATCAAAAACTCTGATACCGCTGAAAGTACGTGAGCGGTGGATCGTCTACTCGATCATGATGAAAACATTGCAATTTGAGTATGAAATGTTGACACAATGAGGTAAATACGATAGAGATTGTATTGATAAACCACATAGAGATTACATAGAAAAACACATGGTAGATTTGACAAGAATTTGCATTCTAAAACAAGGACAAGCTATTTATACTAGTGCACACTAACACAAACTGGAGCTGACATGAAGTGACACAAACTGGTACGAAGTGTGACTTTATAAGGTCACGAACTATCACTTTGTGTCAGTTCGTGAGCAACCTTCCAAGTCTTTTTGTCTTGTTTCTGATACTTCACACGACGAACCAGAAACTGCTCTAACATCCAGCGATCCAACGATGAAATTGAAGGTGTTAAAGGGGTGAGCAAAGAACCATGAGAGTAGACACACGTCCAATTTATAGAGAGGATGTGTCTTGAGGAGCAATTTAGGGTTTTTGGCGCGATTTGGAAAGGGTCAGCTTTGGGAAAGAACCAAACCATTAATTGAAGTTTAATGAAATGAATTTGATGGTGAGGAAGTCTTGGAAAACAAGTTTAAGATTTTTAGGGTCAAAATTTAGGAGAAAACGGATAAAAGATGAGGATTATAGCAAAAAATAACTCAAAAACAAGGTTGGTCGAAACTGCTGGTCTGGAGGACCCGTCGCTTGTGTGCGTGTGGTATATATAAAAATATAGCAATTTTAGTGACACCTTTTGTACATAAGCTTTTAAATTTTATTAAAACATGATTAACTATAACTACCATTTCACCACATAACATGGGCAAGTGCACCCATCGTGGAGCAGTATAGTAGTGGTAAGTTGACCAAGGGTCGTTCAAGGACACAAGGAAAATGAGCGCTTTTGATAATAAATATTTTGTTAACAACTAACCGGATTTTATACATATATATATATATATATATATATACTAGTCGTGTGCCCGCGCGTTGCGGCGGCGACAGTTTATAGTGTGTTGTTCGTCTTTTGTTCGCACGTTACTGCGGCGGCGACAGTTTATAGTGGGGTACCCGCGCGTTGCCACGGACGACGATTTATAGCGCGCTATTTGTCTTCTGTTAGCGCGATGCGGCGCAACGACAACTTATAGTGCAGTACATGCGTGTTTGGAGGCGGCGACAATCAACCAACGTGGTGCTTATTTTTTGTTAATTTATCAATCATCACAAGATATATTGCATTGTACGTTTGTTAGTTTTCTCATTCATAGCATTGATTTTATTTATCTAACAAAACTAAAAATAATTAAACATCTTCCACAATCAGTTGCATTAATCTTCTTTTGACTTATAGTGGGTTTCATGAATGTTGTATTCGGACTCGGTTTCAATAGTATTCTTGCGGACTTAAAATTATCTTTAAAATCAGATCTTATAACCAAAAATATCATTAATGATCCTATAAAAAAAGAAATTGCAACGGTCGTAGATAGACATTTTGACTTCCACCCCGAAAGTCTTTTTTGAAAAATTTCAATGATCTTACTCCAGTTGCTTTTTTTGTTCATGTTTGCTCCCACATAGAGCCCAAGATACTCAAATGGAAAAGAACTAACCTTACACCCCAACATCTCAGCTTTTGCATTAATCTCCATGGAAGAAACATTGATCCCCGCCAAACCACATTTAAATAGGTAACCTTATATTTGTATGTCCGAGCGGAGTAGCAGGTGTCTCAACTAATATTAAATTCAATAATGATGTCTTTGATGAACCACAACCCATTCCATATTTCTAACATTTCATTCCATCCAATGAAAAATAGTAGTAGAAGTTTCTCTTCCGCATACATGTATAAATATACCCGAGCGTTTCGATTCTGCAATGAAGGAGTCGCCCAAATCGATTCTGCAATAAAGATAAGAAAAAACCTCTTGTGAATGCTCTAAAGCATTGAATTAAACTACTAAGATCATACCTTTTTGGGCTTATGTAAGAAAATGTCTATCAGAAGAAAATGTCTTTAAGGTATCTGGTCTATCAATCCAAAGAAATAGAACCACAAACAGCTACACAAACGTACGTGTGAAATAAAATGTAAAACATTGAATTAAACCACCAAGATCAGCAAATTAATATAAAGCTTACATGTCTTTATCACAGCGTGTAGACACCTTATAAATAGCCGAGAGTCGGAGAGTCAGAGACGCCTAATAAATAGCCAAGAACCAGCCTTGACATCAAACTGACATGAGATAGGTATTTTTTAACACCAATTATCCGCTTCACCATCATCTGTGAGTGCAAATATAGCACAAAATAACACCATTAACATATTTATATATAAACAAACTGGTCCCTGGTTCGAAGTAAAACCTTATATTTATTCCAAGTGTAAAAAATGAAGAGCGATAGGCACGAACATGTAAAACTTCCCGCCATTCAATATCCATATTGTCATCCTGCAGAGAGAAATCAAGCACGTAATCCACAAACAAGATGAACATAATAAACTGTATATGCCATGAAAATCAAACCAATATATCTATATCAAATTTCTTATAAACAAACCACAATGCTAACCTTATTCTTTTCAGCACCAGGCTCATCATATCCTTCTCATGATCTTGTTCCTCCATTATGTGCCTTTACTACGACATAGCACTCCATTTTGCATCTCGAAATGGATTTTCATATAAATGACTTACAAGGACTATGCTAGGTGAATTATGACAATAAAAATGTGAGGGGTTAGTGTGATGAATAGCAATTCCTACAGTTGCTGTAGAGATATTTACACACACACACACACAAAAAATGGTCTAAAGAGTACAAGTTTAGAGGCTGTTGTGGACTTTTAACATTAAAATCGTTGTTCCAGAAAGGTTTATTTATGACCAAGATTCAAAAGGCTACCTTTGTCAGTCCAATAGGTAGGTGCCTTATCTTTTCCGATTTCATCTCTTGAAGTATGTTGTTTGGTACCTTATCTTTTTCGAGCTGCTAATATATCAAGTCTATAAGGATGGCTAGCATTTGTAAAATCAGAAGATGAAAAAATTCAACGATCGCCAACATGTAAACCTTACAACAATATGCAGTCGCTTCCCAAGGGACATGCTTTGTTGTACATGGTCCACCCCTCCAATAAACTACAAAAACGAAGTTGTGTTAATTGCCACAAACTACAAAATGGAAGTTGTGTGATTAGCAGTGCAGATGTCTTAAGCCAAAAGGCTCAAAATAGCATTATTATTAATTAGGTTCAATTGTGATTTGAGAGCATTTTTAAAGAAAAAGAAATGACAGGACACATTGATTATGGGAGTAATTACAAAAAATTACATCCTACTGTTTCATAATCGATTATAATTATTAGAGGATAATCAACGTAATCATGATGTGGTATTTAGAAAAACTTGCATCCTACTGTAGCTAAAGCTATAACCACAGAACATACTACTAAAATCACAAAAGATTAAAACATAGAGTAAAAGACAAAAGAAATACACTCAAAGATTAAACAGCGCCACAGCTCAACAGGAACACAATACAAACCTGCAAACAAAGACCAACCAAGATATATTAAAATATAAACACAGTTCCTAAAAAGTCACATCTGACTGTTTCTAAAGCTATAAAAAGAAAAAGGAAATGTAACAAACTCCAAACATACTAAATGTTTGACTATAGTATGATAATAAGTAGTCAAAATCAAATAATCAGCTTAGACAAAAATAAGTTCCAATTTGCATTGCCATGGTTGCGGCTAAGAACTGCAGAAAATAAAATTAGACCCTCATAAGATGAAGAACAGTGACAACGATCCTAAATTTCATGTTCCAAGCAAAAAGGCTTTTCAATTCATCTCTAATCAATGACACAACATAAAAAGCATCAAACCAAAAAAGAAAGCTGTATAGACATTCTAGCAAATGAAACACAATACCAGCAAACTAAAAAACCTTGCTTACAAAGATAAGTTCACTGAGTGATTCTCTATATCACCCTAAATAACAGAAACATCTAAATTGTTACAACACCTAATATAAAAGAATCATATGAAGAAGGTTGTTAATGAAAATCTAGGTATTGATAGAAAACTTGATATTTAATATTCTTAATTACCAATAAGACGAAGAACCCAATCTTAGGGCGTAAATAGGACGAAGAAACCGACCCAATGCTACAAAGAATTAGATCTGATACGAAATGGGAAGAGCCACAGAATTCAACCAGCATTGAGAGGAATAGTTGCCTACAACAAAACAAGTTCATATCAAACGATGGCTGAACCGAACGACGACAAACGATAACGAAATTAGCGCAACTTACCTGAATCGAACGATGGCTGTTGAAGTCGACAAACAGTGACAAAGTTGTGACAAATTAAGAGGGAAACTCCCCTTAATGCGCCAATGAAGAGTGACAACCAAAACCTAAAAATTACGCAAAGATGAGTTTGATTTAACTACGATTTGAAATCAGTTGGGGACCATATTACCTGAGAATTTTAGATAGTCAGACCAGAAGCCACTGTGCGGGATCACCAGATAGATGATCGGCGTCAAACAGAGCTGCAACGACTGCTGGAAGTGTAAGCTGATGGCAATTGATTTTCCTTTTCCTTCGGGCTTTTGTCTATGACGGAGATCTTGGAGAAATCTGGTAAGGCAAGCGTATTGATCGGTGGTTGTTCGGAATGGAAGTGAGTGGAGATCGTGGCGTGGAGGTCTTGGTGGCCAACGGTGTGACCGGTGGTGTTCGGGATAATGTTCCATGATTGTAAGAATTAGGGTTTTGAATAGGAGGGAGGGATGTGATGGGAGGAAGATGATGGTGGTGGTTTATCGGCGATGTTTCTTCTAGTATGCGTCATAGGGGGAGATGCGAGGCCCAATGGAAGGAGAGTTATGAGTACCGCGTGGTAATCAAAGACGGCTGAAGGGAGGAGAGAGGGTAGAGAATTGTAGTTCACGAGGGGAGAAATGAGTGAGGCGTGGTTTATTTGTTTAATGGAAGCGTGTAAAGGACAGTAAATGCACAAAACTTAGTGAACACTTAGGTTAATTCCTAATTTAACCTTACTTTTTTAACAGGATTATTTGTGTATCAATGATGCTTTAATTAAGATGCTTAAAACACTTGTACACACTGCATAAACTTTTGTACGCGTCTTAAGATTAAGGAAATTTCATGACCAAATTACCCTTTTGAGCAATATGTATTATATATAGTAATAGATATATATATATATATATATATATATATATATATATATATATACGGTAAGGATCATGTGAAAACAACTTTTATTGCGAAAACACGAAAGCAAATATTAAAACCTCTATAACTTTTTCATACGTTAATATTTTTTAGAAAAATTTGCACCAAAATCCTTAAAATTATGTTATCTTTAGTTCTGGAAAAAATTATTATTGCACAGGTGCAATAAATTTTTTTATTATTATTGCACATAGTGCAATAATATTAAAACTTGTGCAATAAAAAATTATTATTGCACATGTGGAATAATATTATAACCTCTATAACTTTTTCATATGTTAATATTTTTGATAAAAATTTGTACCATAGATCATATAATTCTGTTATCTTTAATTCTTGAAAAAGTTTAAAAAAAATTAATGTTTTTTTGTTAATATTGCACATGTGTAATATAATTAATACGTATTATTGCACATCTGCAATAATAAAAAAAATCACGAAATTTTATATGTTTAATTTTTATCCCCAGAATTAAAGGTGACATAATTTTAAGACTTTTGGTGCAAATTTTTTAAAAAAATATTAACGTATGAGAAAGTTATAGAGGTTTTAATATTTGTTTTCGTGTTTGTGCAATAACATCTTGTTTTTATTTGATCCTTACCCTATATATATATGAGGGGTTGAAGTTGTATAAAAATATAAAGGTAAATGAAAATTGGTTTTAGTTTAATAATCATTTAGAGGATTGTATCACTTCAAAAAGTCGACTAATGGTAAATAAATAAACTGATGATTTACATACTTGTCTTAAGATCATTACTCGTCAGATGAGGAGGACCGCTTTTAGTCTAGAAGCCTGCCTCGTGTTCCCCTCGCGTCTCCCCATAAGGATCTCGAGAGGACCGTCCTGGGAGTAACAAACAAAGTAAGCTTAATTGCCAAATAGTTGTAGGGCTCGATGGGTCTTCGGCGCCGTTACACTCGAATACGTTGTCATTAACCAGCAGGGGAACAACCCACGCATCAGAATATTTTATTATGAAAAACATCTTTATAAGGGACTAAGGTATGTTTCCTCCATGCACCGCTTTCGCGCAAACATGGGCGGTCGTAACTAGAGCCAAGTCCACTATCCCGTATCTCACCGACTTTTGTGAAGTGATAAAATATTATTAACCCCAATCCCAACCAATACCTTCCGGTCGTAGTTACCGTGAAAGTCGTGTTCATTTACATAACATAAAACTCACGAACGTATTACTTTGCATTGGGTGCGGGTCACCATTAGGATCATGCATCGTCCCCTAGTCGGGTGTCACAAGCCCCTGTATATATTACAATTTGCAAGTTCTTTGTTGTGTTTAAGTAGTACTGTTCATTCTTGGTACAACATATACTACATGAGGTACAAGGGAGTGAAAGGCAGTTCAGAATCTCCTCATTTCAAACACACAAAATTAATTAAGTGTGGTGGTGCTGGTAAAGTGGTTGTACTTGTGGATGCGTGAGATTAAAGCAGCTGTCATCTCCTTTAGGCTATCCGTATTAGGCATTATGCCCACCAAAATTGCGAATATAACACCCTATAACCCCCCCCCCCCCTAACCACCCCCTAGGGCGCCATGTTAGCCCATTTTATCATCGGGCGTTACCTACATAATGCCCCATCCTCATAACTCCCCCACTACACCCCTTATCTCATAACCCCCCATTTCTACGTCATAGGCCACATGGCACATAACCCCCAAGGGAGGGGGGTTACCACTATGAATAGCCTTATACATATGTGGACATGTGTTATCTAAAGAGAGTAATTAGTAGTTATTTCTCTCTCTTCTATCCATCAATCAACGTCCTATATAGTATACTCTCTTCATCTCAAACACACAAAAAACCTCTCTCTCTCTCTCCAAAACACACACACCGGTTCTCTATTATTCTCACTAGAGCTTGAATCACATATGTGGTTATTTTATGGTGGTGTTCTTCAGCCAGAGCTACGACTTGATGACGTCCAACGGTGTTTGTCTTCCATTGGGTGTGAATGGTGACACAATGACGGTGATAACCTCACCTCTTTACCAAAAAGTTGCAGAGGTAAAGGGAAGTTTTCTACTTTCGATTTCAATTCTTTTTGTGATCTAACAAACAAACATAAGTGAGATGCGAGATAGAAGACAGCCCGATGATGCCGATGACCCAATGAATCAGCCACGTCAGGTTGACTTAATGACTTAACCAGAAACCTCATGAGGAGTTTTCCACATTATCGGTTGAGTCACGTTGCTTCCCACAAAAATAAGGTAAGTTCTATCTCATTGGCATCTCTTCAAGTACAGCATCAAGTGGTCTTCTTATTTTCTCCGGCTCAAATTTTTTTCATTTATGAAATTCACGTGAATTTAATTTCTTTTCTTCTTCTAACGAATCTGGGTGTTTTGAAGTAGATTTATAGCCTTTGAGACTCTGATTTGTGGGTTTTTGAAGCTACTATCATTCATTTGTCTTCTCGCGCATTTTGAATGTTGTTAACAACCGACGACGACGATGCCATGATAGAGAATGATTACCGAGTGGTTATGGCAGCAGATGTGCTGTTGAATTAATTTTTAAGAACTCACAAATAAATTAGAACTCCAAGTCTTTACTTTTGGATTACATCGATGTTTGAAAATCTCAAAGCTTCAGATCTTGGATTACATCGATGTGCTCATATATTTTTCTACTCTCTATATGTGTTGAGCTATATATATATATTTTTTTTTTTTGAACAGCCAACGAATGCCCCTGAAAACCTGGGGACTATTTACATCAGTTAAGCTCAATCTAGAAAAAATCCACCTCCGTGAGCGGCCGGGTGGTAAAACCTGGGAGCTCAGGGATCGAACTTGTGACCTTACAGCCCCAAGTCTCCCCTCATCGCCAATGCCCCTTCCAAAGTGTTGCCCGTAAGAATCGAACATGTGTCTCAAGTAGAGAACATAGGCTTCTTACCACTACACCACAATGAAAGTTGCGTTGAGCTATATGATAAAGAAAAGATTTGAACCCGGTTTATTTTGATGTTGCTGAGTATCGAACCCGGGTTCTGTTAGAGAATTAGTTATTTAATCATAGTTTAGTTAAGTTTAAACTATGGTTAGATTAGCGAGTTAGTTTTCTGTTGATTCAGTTGTATATAGCTAGTGATTGTATCTTATTTCAATTCAATTTGAATGAGAATCGTTGTTCATTCACAAGTCTTTTCATTCATCAAGTTTTACATGGTATCAGAGCACTGAGCTCTTTCGATTTCCGATCCGATCTCCGTTCATCTTCTCCGGTTTACCTTCCCGTTTTCCGATTGTGTTTCTCTGTTTCCGTTCGATCTTCGATTCCTTTGTTTCCGATTCCGATCCTAATTTCGTTCCTTTCAAAATCATTATGTTCTTCCTTCCCGATTTGATCGTTTTCGTTTATTTTCTCACCTATTACATCATGTCTAGCTCAGATTCAATCGAATCATCAAATCCTCTCTATCTTCATGCGTCCGATCACCTTGGAATGTTGCTCATTTCCAAAAATTTTGATGGATCTGGTTTTTCTTCATGGAAACGTTCGTTAACAATTGCCTTGTCCGCGAAGAACAAAATTGGATTTGTCGATGGTACTGTGAAGAGTACTACTGCTACTGAAACACAGTGGAAAAGGTGTGATAATATGGTTATATCATGGATCCTGAATTTGTTGTCTAAAGAGACAAGTGACAGTGTTCTTTACACTCAAACATCAGCACTGTTGTGGAAGGAGCTAAATGATAGGTTTGGTCAGCCTAATGGTGTGAAATTTTATGAGTTGAGGAAGGCTTTAAGTGATCTCAATCAAGGTAATAGTTCTGTTACTGTTTATTTCACAAAGATGAAATCAATTTGGGATGAATTGAATGCACTTGATGTGAATCCTGCTTGTACTTGTGCATCTGCTGATTCCATTACCAAAAGAGATAATGATCACAAGCTTTTTCAATTTCTTATGGGATTGAACTCATCTTATGATAATGTTAGATGCAACATTCTTATGATGGATCCACTTCCTTCTATAGACAAGGCATACTCAATTTTAACACAAGATGAAAAAAAGGGAAGTTCATGCCACTGGTCAAATTCATGCTGATGCAACTGCTTTCAATACATATAATTTGCCTAAATACAATAACAAGATGGATAGAAAGGCAATAATATGTAATCACTGTAAGAAACCTGGGCACATTGAAGCAAAGTGCTACAGACTCATTGGTTTTCCCAAGGATTTTAAGTTCACTAATCCTAAGAAGTTTGCTACAAATTTTATAGCTAATGAAACAGAAGAAACTTCTCAGACTGCAACTCAACAATCTTTTGGTGGATTGTCTCAGAATGATTACAATCAGCTGATGCAAATCATTCAAAGAAGCCAGATTAACTCTACTCCTGATGCTGCACCTCATACCATTGACTCTGCAAATTTTGCAGGTATTGTAGCATCCTATTCATTCTTGATGCCACATAAACAAAATATAAACAAATGGATAATAGACAC
This sequence comes from Deinandra increscens subsp. villosa, assembly GCA_039602395.1. Classification (NCBI taxonomy): domain Eukaryota; kingdom Viridiplantae; phylum Streptophyta; class Magnoliopsida; order Asterales; family Asteraceae; genus Deinandra; species Deinandra increscens. The sequence continues at coordinate 22,635 of JBCNJP010000408.1, forward strand.
AGGAGCTAGTAGTCACATGTGCTGTGATGAGTCTTTATTGACTCAAATTCAACCTTTGGCAAAACATGTTCCTATTGGTTTGCCTAATGGACAGATCATATATGCCAAGAAATGTGGTACTGCCAAAATTGCTTCTCACCTATCTTTATCAAATGTGCTATTAGTACCAGATTTCAAACATAATCTGCTTTCTGTGCCTAGACTATGTCTTGATACTAATGGCATTTTGTTCTTTACTCCTCATTCCTGTTTTTTGCAGGCCCCTTCTCTGAAGAGGCCACAGGATCTTGGTAAACTCATTGATGGTCTCTATCTTCTCAAGCAAAATTCCATTTTCATTTCCAATAGTCATTCCTCTTCTTGTAATGTTGCAATTTCTGCTACCACTTGGCACAATAGACTTGGACATTTGCCAATGTATAAGCTCCAAACATTATCTGTTTTTTATTTAAATAAGTGTGATGAGATTGATAATTGTAGCATTTGTCCTCAAGCAAGACAACATAGGTTGCCTTTTCCTAAAAGTACAACATCTACTTTTGCTTTATTTGATTTAATTCATGTTGATGTATGGGGACCTTATCACACTCAAACATATAATGGTTTCGAGTATTTTCTTACCATAGTTGATGATTTCAGTAGGGTCACTTGGACATATTTGTTAAGTAGCAAAAGTAATGCTTTTGACATTCTTAAATCTTTCCTTGCTATGATTCAAACTCAATTCAACATGCTGATCAAAACCATCAGATCTGATAATGCCTTTGAACTTGGCATTGGTTCAATTCAAGCTGCTTATTTTCTTGAAAAAGGCATAATTCATCAAACTTCTTGTATTGGAACCCCACAACAAAATGGCATTGTGGAAAGAAAGCATAAGCATCTGCTTGAGACTACTAGAGCTTTGATGTTTCAGTCAAAAATGCCTTTACAGTTTTGGGGTGAATGTGTTCTCACAGCTACTCATTTGATCAATATCTTTCCTTCTAAACTTCTGAAAGGCAAAACTCCTTATGAAATACTCTTTTCCAAACCTCCCTCTTACACTCATCTAAGGAGTTTTGGATGTTTGTGCTATGCAACAACTCCCAAACAGTGCAGAGATAAGTTTCAACCAAGGGCTTATCCTTGTTTATTCATTGGTTATCCCATGGGAAAGAAAGCTTATAAGCTTTAATAATTTTCATACAAAATTTGTTCTCATCTCAAGGGATGTTATCTTCTTTGAACATCTCTTTCCCTCTCTTTCTTTTCATTCAACTTCTTCTATCTTTCCTCCAATTTCTGACCTACATCAATTCTTTTCTTCTTTTGACTTTGATTATGTTTCTTTCACTCCTTCTCCTTCTTCTTCCTCTCCTTCATCTTCTTCTTCTTTATTTTCTGTTCCATCCCATTTTTCTCCTATTCCTTCTCAATCTTTTAATTTTTCATCTCATCCTTCACCCATTCCTGATATATCTTCTCCTACTGTTTCTTCATCACTTCCTCCTACTCCATTACCATTCACTAGAACTTCCACTAGAGTGTCTCATAAACCCACATATTTGCAAGACTATGTTTGAAATTCTGGCACGTGTTCTCATACTATTTTTCCTCAAGTTGCTGTCAATTCTATTACTATACCATCATCTACTGTCCCTTTACTTCATTCTTTGGATTCTATGCATGAGCCTACTTCTTACAAAGAAGCTGCTACAGATCCTAAATGGCAGCAGGCTATGCAACTTGGGTTCGATGCTCTTCAGTCCACTAATACATGGACAGTTGTTGATCTTCCTGCTGGCAAGAAACCCATCAAATGCAAATGGGTTTACAAACTTAAATTTCATTCTGATGGTACTTTGGAGAGACATAAAGCCAGGCTGGTAGTCAGAGGAGACACTCAATAGGAGGGTATTGACTACACTGAAACTTTTTCTCCAGTTGTTAAGATGACTACTATAAGAACTCTTATTGCTACTGCTGCTAAACTCAAGTGGGACATGTTTCAACTAGATGTAAATAATGCTTTCCTTCATGGTAGCCTGGATGAAGAGATATACATGTCTTCTCCACCTGGTATGGTCCTTGATTCTCCCACTAAAGTCTTGAAACTGCATAAATCTCTTTATGGCCTAAAGCAGGCTTCGAGGCAGTGGTATAGTAGACTTTCAGATGCATTGAAGAGCAAAGGGTATGTCAGGTCACCTAATGATTATTCTTTGTTCACAAAAACAATGGGTACTTCTGTGGTTCATCTAGCCATTTATGTTGATGAAATTTTACTTACAGGAAATAATTCCCTTGAAATGTCTGATTTTAAAGCTTTTCTGCATAACATTTTCAAAATTAAGGATCTTGGTCCTTTGCATTACTTTCTTGGTCTTGAAATTCTTTCTCATCCTACTGGATATTCTGTGTCCCAGAGAAAATTTGCTCTTGACCTCCTTCAAGAATTTGATGACTTAACTTTGCCTGCAGTCAAGTCTCCTTTACCTATTCATTTGCAGCTCCCTCTTAATATTAGAGATTCTCTTTCAGATCCTTTGACATACAGAAGGCTAGTTGGGAAACTTAATTATATCACTCACAGTAGACCTGATCTGGCATTTGCAGTACAATTTCTTAGTCAATTCATGCAGAATCCTAAACAACCTCACTGGGATGCTGCCATGTATACACTCAGATATGTTAGAACTACTGCTTCTCATGGACTGTTCTATAACAACAATTCTGATTTTAAGCTTGAAGCATTCTGTGACTCCGATTGGGCTTCATGTCCTAATACAAGAAGATCCATTAGTGGTTATTTTGTATTACTTGGTGGCAGCCCTCTTTCCTGGAAATCCAAAAAGCAGGCCACTATTTCACTTAGTTCTGCTGAGGCAGAATACAGATCCATGAGACGTGTCACTACAGAATTAGCTTGGTTAACAAGGCTTTTATCTGAGCTTAATCTTCCAAACGTAGAGCCTATTCCTGTCAAGTGTGACAGCCAAGCTGCCATCCATATAGCCAAGAACCCTGTTCACCATGAACGCACTAAACACATAGAAATTGACTGCCATTTTGTTCGGGAGAAGCTTCAAGGTGGTTTGATTAGCTTACATCATACTCCTACTGGTGAACAATTAGCAGATTTGTTGACTAAGAGTTTACCCCCTCTTGTCCATCAGTATTTACTTTCCAAGTTGGGGCTTTCAATGCCTCCAACTTGAGAGGGGATGTTGAGCTATATGATAAAGAAAAGATTCGAACCCGGTTTATTTTGATGTTGCTGAGTATCGAACCCGGGTTCATTACCTGTTTCTGTTAGAGAATTAGTTATTTAATCATAGTGTAGTTAAGTTTAAACTTTGGTTAGATTAGCGAGTCAGTTTTCTGTTGATTCAGTTGTATATAGCTAGTGCTTGTATCTTGTTTCAATTCAATTTGAATGAGAATCGTTGTTCATTCACAAGTCTTTTCGTTCTCAAATTAACAGATCACTGACGGGGGCATTACCCACCCACCCGACATCTAATCCTCATCAGGAGTAAACTCAACATAGGTAGAGAACCCCCTGGTCCAGCCTGTAACCCCTATTTATTTATTTTTTGTTAAAAGTAGGACTTGAACCCAAAACCTCTCCATTATAATATCTTGGATATCTTGGATATCTTGAATCCTCCCCTTAGCCAATTGGGCTACGAATCATTTAGATAGGGCTACGGATCATTTAGATAGGGCATAGTCTAATGTCTACTTCCTGCTTAATTGCCACTAACCCCTGAGTTGTTGGACTCTTTGACTTGCCCACAACACAATGTTATGGTACTCTATCCTTTGCCAACAACACCAAGTCATGTGATTCTACCATTTGCCCATTTCACAAAGTTGTGGGACTCTATCCTTCATTATCAACTTGAAGGTTGTTGAACTTCTCTACCCATACATCATCATATATGTCAAGTTGCATCTTACATTGTCAAAACCATTCATAATGTATATGTTTATAATTGTTTATTTATATCATACGTCACCGAAATCTTGAATAGAAACGAAGCTTTATTCGAATTGGAACCATAATATATAAGAAACTAAACAAAAGAGGAAATAAAAAAATAAGAACAAACTTGGGACAGGGCGATGGTGGCACGCGACCCTGTCTAGGATTTGAACACGGTAGAGACAACGGCTAGGATTTAGATGGTTTAGGTTGTGATACTCTGTAAGATAACGGAAACTGAATCATATTATGGATAGACTCGGTTACAATATATAGAGAATGAACTTTAAACCCTAGATACCTAATTTTGGGGATGGAATCTTTTTACTCGCGCTTCACCTATGCATCGTCCGATATAATGTTTGTGGTTTCCTCACTTGTTGTATTTAAACAATTGCACTACCTCACGTTTTAATCTAGTAATATTAATCTATTAATAGTCTAATATCTAATACAATCATCTTTACATCGTTCATTCTCCATCATGAGCACACATATACATATAGCTATATTAGACATACTTTAACATCATAAGAAAATGGAAAATTGGATTTTATTAATCCAAGTTATTACTAGTTGGCCGATATTAATCCCAATTAAGAAATTGGCCTACATTAATCCCAATTATCATGGTGTTGGAATTCATTGGACCGTCGTTAGTTTTTGTTTAACTCCGTTAGTATTTTGCTGACGTGGCAGTCTATTTTGCTGACATGGCATCACCAAAATCTAACGGACTTAACAAAAAGCTAACGGAGGACCAGCAAATTCCAACATCATGATAATTGGGATTAATGTAGGCCAATTTTTAATTGGGATTAATATCGGCCAACTAGTAATAACTTGGATTAATAAAATCCAATTTTCCTAAGAAAATCATAGATAATGTTAATATATGAAAACATTATATAGTTGCAAGCATATAAGCCCACAATGTGTAATTGAGATATTAGAACTCACTTCAGCATGCTAGGATGAACAACATATTCACAAACCCTAACCTTTCTATAGCAGCTTTCAGTCGAACACAAAACAAGTCCTAAGAGGCAATTTTTTCTTTTTGGCGGAAACTCAAGATCAAAATTCAAAATTTAAGAGTGATGTAACTTAAAATAATGGTGTAAATAGATGTGAGTTAGTTGTTAAAGAAAAACTAATTCAAAACTGATTATTTTCATGTAGTATGTTATTCCAATAGCTTTCTTATATGTAAGTTATATATAATTTACCATTTATAAATAGCAACTATATTAATAAACCACAAGGACTTGTCCTAGTGGTATTGACGATAAGGGGAGACTTGAGACTGAGAGGTCACAAATTCGATCCCTGAGCTCCCAGGTTTTATCACCCGGCCGCTCGCGGAGGTGGACTTTTTCTGGAATAAGCTCAACTGGTGTGTAAATATTCTCTGTTTTTTCGGGGCTTTAGTTGGTCGTTCAAAAAAAAAGTAACTATATTAATAATTTATTTAATTAACTATTAACTATTATTGTTTAGTTAAACTTACTTTATTTAATAATGGAAAATTGGATTTAAATAATACGAGTTATCACTTATTGGCGAATAATAATATGAGTTTAAACCTTGACCTACAATAATACCAATTTAACACATGGGTGTTATCAGTGATACGCCGTTTAAATTGATTTAACGGGGTTAGTGGGTTGCTGACGTGGCAAATCTTGAGGGACTGGTCTTGTAATTTGTTAAAGTTTAGGGCTTATTTGTAATTTACATATGTTTAAAGTTATCAAAAAAAAATTGAGGGCTGAGGGCTGTTCGATCTTCACCACAGCCACATCCATCACATCCACCTCCGACATCCCTCACCACTTCTTCACCTCACCGTCGCCGGAAAACCAAAGGGCAGTGGATAACCCCAAGATCTTTGTAGCAAGGAACGAATCTAATCAGTCGACCTCAAATGAATATTAAACCCCTAAATGTAAGTTTCTGTTGGAATTCCTCCATTTGCGAGAA
>JBCNJP010000409.1:0-28231 GCA_039602395.1 Deinandra increscens subsp. villosa
ATCGAAGTCAAGTCGTTAAGGCATAAGAGGCAAATCGTTAAGAGGCAGATCGTTAAGTAGATAAGAGGAGGCAGGTCGTTAAGTAGAACACTATCAGATCGCTAAGTATATTTATCATGCAAGTCGTTAAGGCCAAGAGCACTCAAGTCGTTAAGACCTCTGTTAGGCAGATTGTTAAGCACAACATGGGTCAAATTGTTAAGAGTAAATCTGCCTGATCGTTAAGAACAACTCAAACATGAAAAATATTCTAAGTGTTGAACAACCAAACAAACATACAAACACAAGATTAACACATATGTAAATCAAGCTGAACCATCATAAGATAATAAGCAAACATACAAAGTAAGTATTCAAAGTTCAACACTAACTAAGTTATTACAAACCGAAATGTTCAAAAACATAGATAACAAAATACATGTTGGTTCTGCAGCTTCATTTGTGATCTTGTTCTTGGGTTCGTGTGTTCCTGTTATCACCAACCTCCAGGTTCCAACAAATATTCCAACCGAAGCAACTTAGGAACCTTCTGAGTTGTTCCGATCTCGTTATCATAGTTCATCATGGCTTGCACCGATGTTTGAGCAGCTGAAAATGCTTGAAAATCGCTCATTTTATAACTATGATACTGAACGTAAAAACTTCAGACTAAAAACAGAGGTCTTCCAAGTGGATTTTGAGGTTCAAACTGGAGGGTACTTGCTGTTAGGCGAGTAAAAGTATAGATCTCGTCGAGACGAACGTTTTGGCTGGTATTAGCTCCCGTAAATCTTAACGGTTCTCAAGTTACGTCAGTTTTAGTGTAGACCACTTTTTTTGCCGAAGTAGCAAAAAATTGATCTCCGTATCAGACCAAATTCAGCTTACCCGTACCACACACGGACCAGAATTTTTAGGCGTAACACCTACGGACCAGATCAACTCAGCGTAGCACAATTTGTAGTGTACCTGGTAGTGTACCAGACTGGTACGACGTAACTGCCAACGTACCAGAAAATAACCGTCACGGACCACTGATGAAGATTGCCTTGCGTGCCAAAGTTCAGCGTACCAGAAGGCTATGAAGATTGCCTTGCGTACCAGAACCTTCAACCAGCGTACCAAGTTGTTCTTCAGGCGTACCAACCTGAGATCGATCAAATTTTCGAATTTTGAACAGTTTGAGCTAGAAATTGGACCAGTTAGGTGCGCAAACACACTAGGAACGCTCAGAAGTCATTTTTGACCTTAGAAACACTCGGAATTGAGAAAATTTGATGAAAAACGACTCAAACCCAAGCTTTCTCTCTCTAAAATTTCAAAATGGACCAAATCAAAGTAGTAGAGCAACCTGGATTGCTCTGATACCACTTGTAAAACCACGGAGGGATCTTACTACTGCATGATTCGGTTAATCGATGAACACGGATGTAAATAAAGCTTTGCTTTATTGATTTCACAAAGAGATGTTCACAAAGTCTAGAGAGAGAGAGAGTTATACACAGTTAAGAGAATAGGAATGACATAACTAATGAACTCTCTCTAACACGAACTATTTATAGTTAGCAACTTACCAGCGTACCAACTAGCATACCATTTGGTACGGGCGTACCAATTAGTACGGCACCTTGGTATGTTGCAACTATGACTCATTCAACTCTCTAAACTATATACAATACACGAGACACAACGTAGCATAGGAATATGCTCTAACAATCAAAAAATGTACTCGTCTCACATTCTTCCTTTAAAGCATTCCATTTATCTTTAGTAGTGTACAAAACTGCGAATTGATTTACCAAATCTCTTGACATAGCAGTTGTGAGAATGTCTATGACTTTTTGTACTTTATCAGTATATACCTTTTCTTCTGGAGAAAGAAATTTCCACATACATCAGTAGGCCATTTGAATTGTTTATCAATCACCTTCCAAAACTCTTCAAAGTTGGCGTTGATAAAAACCTCAAAATCTTTTCTCTATTCTTGATAATTTTCACATTTCAATAATTTGGGAACCACCAAACTTGATTGAACTTTACGCATTGTGATTAAACCAGAAAAATGTCAATCGTTGAACCTTGTATCTTGAACTTTGAATTTTCTGAAATCACCGAATTGAAATCCCAAGGTCAAGTCCTCAAAAATATTTTTGTATATTTCTTTAATATTTTTTAAGGAAAACAAATATTGAAAGATAAAATGTTTATAGGTTTTGTTTTGTTTTTAAGAAAAGAAATAAACAACGAAAAACTAACACGGTAAAAACACAAACGAAAACAAACTTATTTATGTTTGTTAACCAACTTGACAAACACAAAATAATTTTGCGATCACGAATCAAACCAACGAACACAATAAAACATTGTGTAAAATATATTTAAAAAAAATTGTGTTGTTTAAAACTTGTGAAATATTTATTAAACAAAAATTTATTTTTGTTTTTAAACATTTTATTATTTGAAACTTGTAAAAAATAATTAAAAAGAAATTTTGTTTTAGAAAACTTTGTGTAAAAATTTTGTAAAGATTTTTTTTCAATTTTTTAGTTAAGACGTGTTTTTTTTTTATTTTTTTTATCAAAGCTATTTGAAAGTGTTTGAAACTAGAAGGACTAACATTGAAACTTTCAATAAAAACAAAATAGTCGTGAAAAGTAAAATAGAAAGAAATTCCGGCCGGCCAACTACAATTTTCCGGCGACGAACAAGTTTTCTGGTGAGTAACCACCACAACAACCACAAACTTTGAAAATCCGTAACTCTCTCGTTTCTTGATGAAAATTGAATCTGAAAGTTGTGTTGAATTCGTATCGATGAGATGAATCAAACTAGCACCATTGTTGTGAGGTTTTGATGAGGTTTGAGCATCGAAGAGAAGAACTCCGGCTAATGACAAAGATGATGAAGTTGAGATCTTCTCAAAACTTCACCAAATCGAAAACCGACTATTGCAATGACTTCGTATGATCGAAAGAAACCTATTGCAACAAAAATTACATGAAATGGTTGAGTATTTTAAGATTTCACCATCTGTTTATAGCTTAACGGATCAAATGATTACATGATATAAACTCGAATCTAGCTTCTAATCACTGATCTAAACAAGTCCTCTCATGAAAATCAAGATAAAAAATTTTCCCCTCTACAAATCTACTCAGTGAAAAACGGTTACAGAGAAAGTTATTTGTTCCGAACTCAAACGCCAATATATATATGATTTCCAATTCGGTTTCCATTTCGCTTGGAGACCTTCACTTCGATCTTCACTTCGTATGCTGATGAGTTCGTTTGGCTATGACATGATTTTGTTAAACTGCTATCTCACACATATCATATATGTAAGATATGATAAAACATAACTAAATCTCTCAACTACTGAATAATGACACAAACTACCCTATAACATGATTTAACTATCTTAACTATATAAACTAACGACACTAACTGGATACAACATACGACACATAGAAAATGCTCTAACAAACTCCCCCTTGACATGTGCTGTATTAGATTATCAAACTTTGAATCTGTTGTTAGTTGATGTAGGGTAGGCATGGTAGGAACAGGACTGCGTCAACTGAACCACTTGAGACATTTCAATAGACCCCCTTTCACCATGCTTGTGAATCAATCTTTTAACCTGCAATTTCAAAAAACAGAAGCGCATTTTTCCATTTTCAAGCCAACATAAGTTAATAGTGACACATATTAAATACCTTCTCATTTCTTGATTTTCATACATTTCAAATGCCCATGTATATAACCAATTGTACAATCTTTTTCTGTACAAAATTGCCTCGGATGTGTCTATGGATGGTGAGTAGATCTTGTATGGAAAAAAGGTAAAAACTATGGATTGCACATCACCTCCCAACAAACTCCCAAACAGATTATGCCAGTTCACATTCTATGAATAAATGGTTAGTGGTTTCGTCAAATTCATCACAAAGTGGACAAAAAAAGGAGGGAGTATTGACACCCCTGATTGATAATGTGTTAGCGGTAGGTAATCGATCCAAAGTCAATCGCTAAGCAAGAAAACTAAGCTTCTTAGGCAAATAACTGTTATAATCAGGAACTTGGTTCAAGCTCATTCCTTTTGCGTCTTATATCCAATTCTTGTTGCTTTTAACTAAGAAATCACTATCAGCCATCCAACACCATACAACCTCGCAAATTCCAAGTTGAATAGAGACTATCGCTCTTTAGAGCTTCCGCAGGGCTGCAATTATGATAATTCCCCTTCGGTCATAGGTAGCCTCTTCCACCTGCAATCATAAACGTACATGTTCCCAGCCAAAGATGATTCTATCCGCAGCCAAGCATTGCTTTGATACCTCTAATTCACACAGTAATGGAAACTTGAGCCGTAGTAGGGTTTGACATAACCATCGATTCAACCAGAAAGCTATCAGCGAACCAGAACCAAGCTATCGGTTGATTGGGCTTAGTATAAATAGGTTTAGTGTGTAGAATTTTGTTAAGTTTTTAATTAAGTCTTTTGTTAACTGTGTGTTTTCAAGTGTGTAATCTTTGAGAGCTCTGAGATCTTCTGTAACTTCTAATTTGTCCAATTAATAGAAGATTTGAGTTTTATTTACATCATGTGATTTGTTTTTGTTATCAAATGGCTCGAGTGTCACACCCCAAAAATTTTAATTGTATTGCAGAAGCATTACGTGGTGGTGACGGAGGTTGGTAGCCCATGGCGTTTTAGTAAACGTAAATTAAAAACATTAGAACATATTTTATTAAAGATGGTTAAACCATCTGCTACATTAGGTCCCATAAAAGACATATTCAAGTTTACTAAAACGATACGTATGCTTTAAGAAAAACGACGAGGTCTTCTTCCCGAACCGGATCCTGAGCGATCACATACCTCAAAAATACGTTAAAAACCGTGTCAACCAAAAGGTTGGTGAGTTCACAATTTGTAATGAAGCACGATCCTTTATTTTTTATATACACGGGTAGTTTATTTTCAAAAACTGTCAAATCCTCTTTCGACTTTTCACAAAAGGTAATAAATGTTAGTATAGATATTTAAATTTTTGCAGACAACATGTGGTTCATAAACTAGCTAGGAATATGACATATATTAAGTATCATAAGCTCCAAATCAACACGTGACCCCAATTCGAAGATATTTCCCACCATTATGTGACCAGAGCGACTGGTCGGTGGCTAGGGTGGTCAACCCGATAGATCCATCAATACTTCTCTTGCCTTTTAATGTGGTTAATGATTAGGATGGCCGGATTATTATTACCATGGTATACTCACCTTTCGTGAGTTTCCGGGGCCTTACTTACATCTAATATATCCATACTTCAGTTGCCAATTTAACATATCTATTTAAATCATTCCAACGTATTTTTCCCCCCAAAACATTTATGAAAACATTTAAAAAGTGGGGATAGTGAACTCACCTTAAATAGTATTTTCCAATAAAATACTAAGGTTATCCGCCAACTTGATACGTAACCCCGGTCGATTTGTGTCTTAATATACCAGGAACATCTTAACGACCATTTTAATTAACTATTAGTTGAGTCATTCACCCAACTTGAGATTTTCACACATGTGTTTCTAATTTATAAAAACACTTATATATATAAAAGAAATCAAACACTTCGTATTCGATTTATCTTGTTGGTGAAGGGTCGTGGTGAAGTCCATTATTATTTTAAATTACCCGGTTCCCGAGTTACATGCCGAACGTACGAACGAGTTTTTCATGCATAGTTTTCATTTATTTACTATGTCCAAATCAAATACATACAATATGTGTCAAATAACAATTCTAAACATGTTTTATTCATGTGACACATATTTTAGTCAAATTCATAATTTCTTCCAAAATCGACATATTTTAAGCATTTAGGTGGCAGTTTTTCGTATTGTTTTGCACATACGATCCTCCTAACCATGCCACACCCTTTCATATTATGTAAAGACTTATTATTCATAGTAATTATCATTTTAGCTACTGATCTAATAATGACTTTTAGTAACGTCCGAATTACGTAAAAATGACGTTTTTACGACATAGTTTTGCTCCGAATTTTACCGTAAGACAAACTATTTATTAAAACTTAATATTTTAACCCTAAGTGGTTATTTACTGTAAAAATATGGTACTTATGACCATTTTATTCCAGATCTAGAAATATTGCTTAAAATCACACATTTTTGCCTTAATTTCACTTATTTTTGTATCTCATTTTAATCTATTGTTTCTCCGAACAATTAACAAGTTTTTATTATTTAAATATGTTACATTTTTATAAATTACATGTCATATATTATATTTTCATAACCTCATTTGATTAATTTGTTCAAGTGACTAGGCATTTTCCAACGAACACATTAACCACCTACAATATGGATTTTTAATAATTCACTAATAAATGCGTTAAAAATATGTTTTAAATACTAAATCATGAATCAATCATACATCCTTAGATGTATGTAAGAATTTATAGTTCTTGTTGCATTATTTCTAGTTTTATAAAAATATTTATTTTTATTTATAATCCTCACAAAATAGATAACTTTTATAAACATTTTAGTAAATATTTTATTATCATTCTTTGATGCATGAGTTAATGCATGTGATAGAAGATGATGGATTTATCATGCATATGCCTAACAACTTGTATTCTCATATATATATATATATATATATATATATATATGAGAATACAAGTTGTTAGGCATATGCATGATAAATCCATCATCTTCTATCACATGCATTAACTCATCCAAACTCGGAGAGGTTTTCATTTTATCCTTAATGAAAACCTCTCCGAGTTTGGAAAACCGTGAAAACCAAGCTAAAAAATTCGTTTTTTATTCCGATTGTTTTATGGTGATTCTCTAAGTTAAAAAGACCCCCTTTATGCAAAAAAATAAAAAAAACGCCTAGTAAAGTTTTAAAAAAAAAATATTTTATAACCGAGGTTACATATACCCTGTTACATATGTAACCTCGGTTATAAAATATTTAAAAAAAAAATTTACTAGGCTTTTTTTTTATTTTTTTGCATAAAGGGGGTCTTTTTAACTTAGAGAATCACCATAAAAAAATCGGAACAAAAGTCGAATTTTTTAGCTTGGTTTTCACGGTTTTCCAAACTCGGAGAGGTTTTCATTATATCCCTCCCCTATATATATATATATATATATATATATATATATATATATATATATATATATATATATATATATGTATGTATACCCACATAGATTTTTATGACCATTTTAACAAATCCATATCATCATGCTTGCATTTTTTTACATGAATGGTTATGGATGTATGATAATCTATGTATTTGTAGATGAAAAAGATGAGAAAGATACATGCATGAACAAAAATCAAATCTATATCCCCATATATATACATAACCACGACATACACACTACACCCACATAACCCTTTGAAAATTTCGACCCACTCACCTCCATTGTCACCGTTTTCATTAATTTTTGACAAACTCTTTTGTTATAGAAACACTTTTGTGTAAATAATCCATGTTGGTGAATCACAAATCTTTTGAAAGAAAAATCAAAGTAAAAGGGTTTTAAGACTTTTATACCTCCAAAAGCTTCTTCTTTGTTTAAAAGTCTTCACAATTACTAAAAACCTTCAAACTCTTCTTAATCTTTCATGGATTTTCTAAGTTCTTGAGATTTCATTGAAAAAAAATGGTGGAAGAGAGAGAGGGGAGAGAGATGAACGAAAATTGGAGGAGGAGGGAGGTGGAGTGTGTGGTGGATGTTGGGAAATGGTAAACCATATATGCATGTCAAGTATGATGATTAGTGTCAAGCTACATAGGTCTAGACTTGCCATGGCATAATATAGCTATGATTATTCATCATATATATAAAATTCAAATAGAAACTTTTATTTACTATCTATTATATATTAGATGCAAGTTGGTAAAACGTGGTATAATACCCGGTGTCTAGTATTTTGTGGGGTATTTTTAAATACTAGTTATCTACCAAATTATGAGATTAATTATATTTATATTTATCTCATATAAATAAATAATTTATAGGTTCATCGGGGTTTTTGTGTGTGTGTGTGTGTGTGTGTCTAGACTATAAAAGTCTACGGTACACAACGTATTTCTACGGAACTTCAATCATGTCTTAATAAATTACTAATAAAATAACCACCTATTTTATCACATATAATATTTTAAGCTATTTCAAAGCTTTTAGAAATTATTTTGGGACTTTTCACCATACAGGTTTTCACCAACGTTCGTTTCGTACTTTTTATATTACGATATTTAAATTACTACACATATATTAAGTGAAGTACAAGCTTGCTAAGAAAAATATACTTTATTTAACTCCGATAAGATCATGCAACACATTCATTTACTATTAAGTTAGTACGAATTCTAGTCGGAATTTGCTCGGGTGTCACAGTCTCCCACTGTTTAAGGAATTTTGTCCCGAAATTTTACTATCATGCACTCTTTTTCTTTCGACGAAATAAATGAGGATATTTTTTCTTCATTTGGTCAGGTCGCTCCCAAGTAAACTCAGGACCATGCCTTGAGTCCCATCGGACTTTTACCAATTTTATCCGATTTCTCCTGAGCTTCTGAGTCTTCTAATCCATAATTTCCACCGGCTCTTCGTTAAATCTGAGCTTATCGTCAACCTGAATTTCACCAGGGGGTAAAATCAGTGTTTCGTCTGACAGACACTTCTTTAGGTTCGAAACATGGAATACATCGTGTTTATCACAAAAACTTGTCATTTTCGAATTCTAAGTCTTCTACAGTATTTCTGACATGAAAATGGTCAAGTTTGGGTGATTGTGGTCTGTTCAAACTTTCTGGTTCGAAAAACGTCAAATTTCTAGTTCAGTTCGTGTGAGTTCGGCTAAAGAACATTGTTCGGAAAAATAACCATTAACCGAAGTCACAGTTCGTGTGATTAGCTATCCTGAAGTTGAAAGTGCGTGAGCAGCGGATCGTCTACTCGATTAATGATAATCAACGCAATTCGAGTTATGAAATCAATACAAACGAGTAAATACAAAGTGAATTTCTATTGCTTAACAATCAGAGAGTACACACAGAAACACACCCATAAGATTGATCAGGAAGTTCTGTATTCTAAACAAGACACGACTATTTATACTCGTTCCAAAATATGCGAACCGGACATCACACGAACTGCCACTTCGGGTCAGTTCGTGTGCACCCGAACTAGCAGTTCGGGTCACTTCGGACACATGCAATTTGAGGATCGAAATCTGGTTACAGAGTTTAACCATGTACAAGGTTTTACTTAGAATTAACCAGGCGGAAACAAGTTAATTCTTATGCTCTGTTTGAAGTAAAGTGATATGAAACTGAATAGAAACCAAGTATAACACTGATACGAATAAAACTGGGCACTATATTATAACTTGATGATTCGAAGTACATATGTGAATGATTTACACACACTTGAAATAAGCAGATTACAAGTGTCTATTTATAGTGCCTTAAGGAATCAAGGAGAGCCCTTGATTCCTTTAGCGATCATCTAGACCGTCGAGTAAAGATACATGAACTAGAATAATATTAAACTACTCTAGAAGATAAAAGTGTCAGCTTCATGTCTGGAGAAGAGTGGGAAATTGGATCAGATGTGCTAGAGACAAGTGGAGTTGGTCAAGTTGATGTCCGAGATAACTCGCCATACCGAGGTTACTTGAGTTATCTCAGGCGTATCCACTGTTTGAGATAAACTGTGCCTCCGAGATAAAAGGCTTTCCGAGATAACTAGAAGTTATCTCGGGCAGTTTGTTCTTCCGAGATAACTGTAAGTACACGGACGAATCTTACTACTGCATGAATCGATCAATATGATGAACACGGATGTAAATAAAGCTTTGCTTTATTGATTCACTAAGAGAGGTTACAAGATCTAGAGAGAGAGAGAGAGAGAGAGAGATAACACACTCAGTTTACACATAGTTAAGAGAATACGAATGATAGAACTAACTCACTCTCTCTAACACAAACTATTTATACCAAGCATTAAGTCCAGCATACCATCCAACGTACCATTGGTACGTTGGCTCCGTACCAACTAGTATGGACCTTGGTACGCAGACCCTAAGACTCACACGAATATGCTCTGATCAAGATACAATACACGAGACACATTGCAGCATAGGAATATGCTCTAACAACCCCCCCTCCCCCCTTTTATGTGTAGTGTATCTGTGCTAACTAAACTTCAGTCTTCAATCTTTAGCATTGCTGCAATCCGATCTTCAACTTGAAACTTCTTATCATCAATAGAGCTTGAGTGGCTGGATCAGAACTTGGACAATCTTTGAACTTCAAGATCCATTTGTGTAAGGTACTTCATACTCCCCCTTTCACCATGCTTGAGACTTGTCACACAGAACCTGCAATTTCAGAAGACAAAAACACGACTTTCTTTTTATTTTGAAAATTAATTTAATCTTGGCGCAAAACTTCTCATCGGGAATCCAAGATATAGATTTGAAATCATAATTTTGTATCTCGTATCGATCGGTCAAAAACAAATAAGAAACAAAATCTTTTTAACTTTTTTAAACTTTACATCGAAACACACCAAAAATCTTTTTGATTTTTCTACGTTTATGCTAAAACACACCTAAAATCTTTTTGGATTTTTTAGATATGAAACATAAATGCAATAAAGAATCAGACACTATTTTTGTCTTTTGTAAAAAAGATCACAACTTGGGATCATATTGGACATAACATGCTAAACTACACTTCAATTTCAATTATTTCAGCACACAATTCATGTAGATTACTGGTATATTTTGTCCATCTTAAACTCAGGAAAAATCATACTCATAAAATCTGGATATGTTATTATGTTGATTAGATTTGTTTTGACCAGTGTACCCCACATTATCAGACATACTTTGATATGTATTTACTTATCACACTTTGTGATTTCACTTGTGATTTAACACATAGTGATTGTATTCATGATATCTTCAACTATGTTCCATGCAAAAAGAAATAAGAACGTTAAATCGTCTACCATAAGGTCAGATAAGGCCTCGATTTAACAAAATAAGAAAATAAAAACAAGTTGAAATTGTATAATTCAACAACAATTAGGTCGGTCTTGTGGACACGCAGAGAAAGTCCGATGAATTATATGAAACACCATAGAAAATAAAGCAGAACGTCAAACGAACAACAATTAGGTCGATCTTTCGATACGCAGAGAAAGTTCGATTGTTTGACAAAATAAAGAAAATCAAACAAGTTTAAATCTTTGCAAAATGAACACATGTATACACAGTGACTTCTCATTTTCTTTTTCACATATCTTTTTCTTGATATCTTGAAATATGCTTCAAGATGTTGTCCACTTGGTCAAGCATTAGTATTTAATGTATATCACATCTGAATACTTTCTGATTTAATGCCGAGCCTACCAAGCACATCGAGCAATGATCTTATGGCTTTTTCATCTAGTTTGTCCATGAGCCAGACACGTAAGCCAATGTACCATCATTTCCCAATTATGTTGGATACAATTTCTTATTTTTCAATGTTTTTGTATTTTTCTATTTTTCTCCCCCTTAAAATGAAAACTCTATTTTTGGATTTTTCATTTTAACAAAAACACAAAGACAGTATTTTTGATTTTTCAATTTTCTCCCCCTAAACTACATACGGAATTTAAAAGAAAGAAAATTGACCTCTCGATACTGATACCTTTCAGTTTAAGGTTTCAGAAAAAATTTAATTTTGTAATATGTAGCATTGAATTTAAGTTACGCAGGAAATTCCACTATCAGTAACTGCTTGAAGCTTGAACTTCACAATCCCCGGCAGGTCTTCTTGAAGTACCTGCACAATGGATGTAAATAATTAGTATTCAAATGACCCGAAGCACACAGCTTCTGGTCGACCAGTCTCTTCAACAAAATCATATGCAGCTTTGCTGACCACCTTAGGTCGCCACTGCAGTTTTGCTTTTTTAATTTTAACTAAGTCATCATCCTGTGATGAACCACCAACACTTGAATCAAATTTGAAAAATTCTTTCTTTTTATATTTAGTTTTGAAAGGTGTTGACTCAGTAAACATTCTACCTGATTCATCAATAAATGTAGCAGATTTAGTAGAAAATGTTCTTTTGATAGTTTCAGGACAATCGGGGGCCATATGTCCCTTTCGGTGATATTGATAAGACAAACGATATGATCGTTTAGGTACTCGTTTGTCCTGAACTGGATGACACATATCATTAGACTCAAAAGAATCATAAAAAACATCAAACACTTGAAACCTATTCGCATGCACCCATTTGGAAGTAGGACTTCGAGGTGTTGAATTTGATCTAGATGATGATAATTCTTTCAGAGAACTTTCAGATGAATCCTTTTTTTGTTTTATCCCGGATCCTTTCTCTATGGTAGATATGAATACCTGGGCCAAATGATAGATTTGTTCTAAACTTGTATCCTTCTTTTCTTTCAGAACCTTCTTGAACACAGGCTTCTTGTCTTTCTTCTCAATTTGCTTACCCTCACTACCCAATCCTGAACCTTTGTAACCTGGTAGCTTTGATAGTTCAACTTGAGAACTCGAAGATCCAACTTTAGCAGCTTGAGTGAATGAAGCCTTAATATCCTGTAATTTATTAGCTTATACCAGCTTAGCAGCAACACATTCTTCATTCAACTGCTTTTCATCTTTTTCAACCTATTTTCCAATAGAAATAACTCCCTCTTCTGAAATAAACCCACTAGAAACAAACTTAGAAGCAGATTTATCAAACAAGCTTTCCTCATTCTCCACTTTCTTGTTAGATTGAGACTTTTTTCTTTTTCGCAGATTTCTCAGTAGCAAACTCAGAATAATCACCATTTACATCAGAAGAATTAAAATCAGCTAGAGGATCAGATTGGATAACTGGATGTGGAATCTGATGGTATTCTTCACTTCCAAACACTTTATTGAAATTCTCATCATTGCACAAGTAGCTTGTGAATGAATGTGAATTTTTCAGATTATTCATTTGTCTTTTAAGATCTAACACCTCAATATTGAAATCGGATACTTTCTTCTGTGCTTCACCCAACGCCTTTTCTGAATCAATTAAGTGTTCCGAAGCTCTGTTGTACAACAACTTTTCTTATCTCATCTGATCATGTGTATCATACAATTCTTGAGTCACTTTATCTACCCGCCCGTTATAAATCTCAACATTCCTTATCAACAATTTGTTGTCATTTGTCAAGTTTGTGACTTTATTTAGTAATTTTGAATGTTCCACTTGACAATCATTTTCCTTAGTAGTAACTTCATCATGAGCTTTCTGAAGTTCATCATATGATTTCTGAAGTGAATCCAATTTGGCTTTTGACTTGTTAAACAAAGCATTAAAATCTTCAATGGCATCTTTTGCTTCGGTCTCCCACTTTTCAACATTTTTAACCAACTCTGCATTTTCATTTTGTAACTTCAAAATTTGTTCTTTATCTTTATCAACCATCTCATCCAACTTTTTCTGAACCTCTACAAATTCTTCCAACAACACACTCTTTTCCTTGATTAATTTCTCATTAACCTTGAGAATCTCATCAAAATCTTCACACTTCTTTTTGTAACTATCTAACTCTTCTTCCTTCTTCTTCCTTTCAACAATCAACCCTTCTTTTTCTTGAACTAATTCCCGAATCTTTCTATCCTTTTGGGAATAAAATTCATAAGTTGACTCATAACCACTAACTTCAGAATCAGAATCACTTGAATCTACTTGCACAGTGGCTATAAAAGCAGATTAATCTAGAAAATCTTTAGACCAATCATATCCTTCTTGAGCCACCATAGCATTTGCTTCTTTATTGTGCACATGCTTATCTGAATTACATTTTTCACATGATGATTGAGTGCATTCACGAGCAAAATGTCCAAATTTGGAACATTTGAAACATTTAATCTTCGACATATCCAAACCAAGTTTTTCTCCTCGAAAAATAGATGTCTTTCCATGTTTTTTCATAAATCTTCTTCCTCTTTCAACTATCAAAGCAATTTGCCAATCCAAATCTAACTTATTCAACTGATCATCATCCACCTGATTTAAATTATTTCCAAACAAACCAGCGTCACTTATTTGACCAAATATAGATCCAGAAGAAGATGACATGAATGCAGAAAACAATGCAGCTAAATCTTCAGCAGTTTTAACAGGAATAGAACTATTTATGAATTTATCAGGAATTGTAAAACTACAACCTGAAGAAGAACCAGAATTATCATACTTTCCAGCAAGAAAAGATGTTGGAGAAGGATTTAGAATTAAGCTAACACTTGATTTAGCTTTAGCGTTCACGGTAGCAGAATTCTCTCCAAAGTATAATTCAGGATTCTGAACAGAAGGACTTGCTGACTTTTTCACAATCATTTCCATTTCACGAGCTTGTAATTTGCTTGTCAATTGATTGAAAGTCCAACTTGAGTAACTTGGATCATTAGTAAACTTCATAACATAATTTTCCCATTTATCAGGTAAGGCTTTCAGAAACTTCTCTTTCAATTCATCATTCTCCTTTGTAACTTGCACAATTTCTAGTTCATTTATTAAATGCGAAAACCTTGCGATCAAGTCTGACACTTTCTCATTTTCAAATACCTTCTTCAAAAATGTCCAAAATTATCAAATAC
Organism: Deinandra increscens subsp. villosa; assembly: GCA_039602395.1. Classification (NCBI taxonomy): domain Eukaryota; kingdom Viridiplantae; phylum Streptophyta; class Magnoliopsida; order Asterales; family Asteraceae; genus Deinandra; species Deinandra increscens. The sequence continues at coordinate 14,697 of JBCNJP010000409.1, forward strand.
CTTCTTCAAAACTTTCTTCCGGGTCTTTTTATATTGCTCATTACCCTCACATCGTTCTGCAATAGCATCCCACAATTCTTAAGAAGTTGTAAACCTTTTAAACTGATGCATCAAATCCTTCGGTAATGCCATTGTAAGAAAACTATAAGTTTTCTTCTCTCTTGCAAAAAGTTTCCTTTAATCAGCATCAAAATCACTTATCATTTTTGGATTTTTAGCACTTAGCAATGGATATTCATATTCCCTTTCAATTGAAATCCAGCAATCAACATCTTGAGAAAATATGTACGATTCAAATCGTTTTTTCAATTATGGTAATCTTCCAATTTTAGCAACTTGGGAACTTTCTGATTTGTTCCTATTTTGTTATCATAGTTCATCATGATTTGCATTGAAGTTTTAGCAGCTGAAAATGCTTGAAAATCGCTAATTTTGAAGTTAAAAATCTAACGTCAAAACTTCGAACTAAAAAACGAAGGTCTTAAAATCGGATTTTGGGGGTGAAAACGGAGGGTACTGGCCATTAGGCAAGTAAAAGTATAGAACTCGTCGAGACGGTCGTTTTGGCTGGTATTGGGTTCCGTAACTCAAAACAGAACTCAAGTTATGTCAGTTTTAGTGAACGTCACTTTTCTACCAGCGGACCAACTAGCGGACCAAGAGAACCAGCGTACCAATGACCTTCAGTGGACCAAAAATGTACCAACCCTTCAACGTACCAAATTGATCAACGTACCAGACCAATCAACGTACTAGAGACGAACCAACTGGTACGGTGTCACTGTCAGCGTACCAAAGAATAACCGTCACGTACCACCGTTAAAGATTGTCTTCCATACCAATGACCAGCATACCAACAAATCTATGAAGATTGCCTAGCATACCATTGGATCATCCGGCGTACCATCATCTTCATCGAATGTACCAACAACGTACCAAGCTGAAATCGATTGATTTTTGTGATTTTTTACTTGTGAGCTAGAAAATGCAACAGTGAGCAACGAAAACACACTAGGAACATTCAAAAATTAGTTTTAGTACCAGAAACACTCGGAATTGATAAAAATTGATGCAAAATGGTCAAAACCCACTTTCTCTCACTAGAAAAGTTCGACTTTGATCAAATCAAATTAGTAGAGCAACATGGATTGCTCTAATACCACTTGTAAGTACACGAACGGATCTTACTACTACTGCATGAATCGATCAATACGATGAACACGGATGTAAATAAAGCTTTGCTTTATTTATTTACTAAAAAGAGGTTACAAGATCTAGAGAGAGAGAACACACTTAGTTTACACACAGTTAAGAGAATAGGAATGACAGAACTTACTCACTCTCTCTAACACAAACTATTTATACAAAGCATTATGTCCAGTGTACCATCCAACGTACCATTGGCACGTTGGCTCCGTACCAACTGGTATGGACCTTGGTACGCAGACCCTAAGACTCACACAAGTATGCTCTGATGTAGATACAATACACGAGACACATTGCACCATAGGAATATGCTCTAACAATAACTTTTCTCGTGTCTTCTATTCCTTCCTAGATAACTTACCTCTAGCTGATCAACATCATATCTTCAGGAGAAATAATTCCTTAGAATCTCCCCCTAAGATGATGCTTCCAAAATCTTTCGAATAACTTACTAAATGTAAAACAAAACGGTATCAAGATATCTTGAGCAAACAACTGACTTCTTGAACAAGACTGACTGCTTCTACCAATTCTTTTTTCATATCAAATCTGAACAGTCTATTTTTGAGCATGCAATCTAGTATTTTCTTTTGGTCATTGAAGTTCCATTCAGCTGGATTCATCCCTTTGTGTCTTGTGAATGATCCATCAGCTCTATATACTATGTAACGATCAGTAGCTAGATACAATTCCACATGAGTGACAGGAAAGTGAGTTTTGATAGGTTCAGCAGATAAAATTTCCCTTGTTGTTGTGTCAAAGTACATCCTTATCTTCATCACAAAGGATTGCTCTTGAGCACTTAGTCTTTTGCCATCACCAACCAAATTTCTCACATCACCAAGCTCTAAATCAGATAAATTTGTGAGAGCCTTATCGCTGCTGAGTCTTAGAACTTCATTGGTGCTTGTGGTGAATAGGTACACATTTGTGTCTTCTTCAAATTTCCAGGAGAGAATTCTTCTTCTTTTAGCATGCAGATCTTCAAGTTCTTTCTTATCTGAATATGATTCAGAGCTGGAGGAAACAACTTGAGATCTTTTTCTTTTTTCCATTGCTTTCTTTCTCCTTTAAGTACATGTTGTTGGTTCTGGTCGGTTCACAGGGTTGGTAAGTTCAGTGGGTGTTGAAGTTGGTTTTGCAGAAGGTGGTTATGTGATGGGTTGAGTTGATTTTTGGATTGAAGGAGTTTGAGATGATTCTATTGTGGGTTTTGGTTTGGGTTTTGTGAGAGGTTCAGTTGTTATGATTGTCAGCTCTGAATTTTGGTGGAATAGGTTTGATTGGTTTAGACTTTTTGGTGGGAGGCTTTCTGGTTTGAGGTCTGCTGGCCCTGGATGGGTTTCTTTTGGTAGGAATGGTAGAGATTTGTGTAGTAGCAGGTGGAATGGAGGGTGAATTTCCAAGAAGTGTGTCAATGAGACTCATAGGTTTAGGAGGAAAAGAAGGTGTACCTGAGAAAGCTCCTGGAGGTCTAGGAATTCTTGTTCTTTCAGATATCCTTGATTGCTCCTTCCTTATCTCATCATACTTGTCTCTTAGATTGTTCAAAGAACATGGATTTACCGAGTTCTTTCCTCTCCTAATAACTCTATGAAGTGCCTTTTGAGTGCTCTTGTCTCCTCTGGTTTGTAAGAGGAGCCCTAGCTATTTTCTGTGTAGCTAGCCTAATGTTTTATTTTTCTTTGTTTACAACAATGTCGGCTTCTTTAGCAAATAATTGATGCTCTTCTCTTTGACCTGGTCTAGTTTCTTCTTTCTTCTTCTATAGACCATCTCTTTGCTTCTTTTATTATGTAAAAATCAGCGTCATTCTTCTGATAAATATTCAAGTTATCTTGAAGCAAGAATGCCTCTGCCATCTCTTTGTCCAATTTTTCCTGTTCCATTCTTTCAGTTATATCAGCTTCAAGTACCGAGTTTATCATTCTTACATCACTATCAGGTAAGGTGGTCTCTTGCCCTTCCTGAAGCTTTACAGGTTCTATGGCCTTTGATTTCTCTAGTGCAAACAGTTTTGCAGGAATCTTTATACCATCGCTGCTTCTTCTTTTCATTCCACTAATCTCTTTTAACTGAGCCATATGACTCATCATTCTTCTGTTGAATTCTTTGGTCAAACTTTGTCACACTCTCTTCTCCCATCAAGATCTTCTCCATACCTATCAAGAATGAGAATAGATACAGTTCTAGAACAGTCTTCTTTGTTCTCAGGAAAAAGCAACTGAAAATGCGTGAGTGGTAGATCGTCTACTTAGTCGTATCGAAATCAATGTAAAACGAGTAAATACAATAGGATTTGTATTAGACCACTGAGAACCACAGAGTACACAGATAAGAGATATGATCAAGAGCTATAGAACTGAATACAAGACAGCCTATTTATACACGCTAAATCTCGATGGTCCGAACCTCCAGTTCGGACAAGTTCGGACTTGTCCGAACTTGGAGTTTGCCAGGAGTTCGGCCAGGAGCAATTATGCATGATCTTGTCTTGTATCCGATACTTCACATGACGATCAAGAACCGTGTATCAACAAACTCCCCCTCGGCATGTGCAGTATCATCTTCCCTTTAAAACTTGTATCTTATATCTTCAATCAAACTCTTCCTCGATCTTGACGATGAGTTCAATCTTGAATACTTGATATTGCGTCGTGTGTAATCTCTTTATCAACAATATTCAGAAGACTTGAAGTTGTGATGATCTCTTTCCACTTAGAAACTTGCCAACATAAATAATATTGGCACAAAACGTCTCTTCAAGACTCCAAGACATTTTGATTTTGAAATTGATTTTGTATTCCGTGTTGATCAATCAAAACAAATAAGGAACAACATCTTTTTGATTTATAGAAACTTTACAACAAAACACACCTAAAATCTTTTTGGCATTTTCTGATATGAAATGTATATGCAGTACATAATCAGACACTATTTTTGTCTTTTGTGAGAAAGATCACAACTTGGGACCATATTGAACATAACATGCTGAACTACACTTCAATTTCGATTATTGAAGCACATAAGCCATGTCGAAGATATAATTTGTCCAACTTAAAACTCAGGCAGAATCATACTCGTAACAACTGGATATGTTAAAGTATTGATTATATTTGCATTGACCAGTGTACCTCACACTATCAGACATACTCAGATACGCTTTTGCTTATCACATTTTTGTGATTTCATTTGTGATTTATCACATAATGATTGTATTCATGATAACGTCAAATGTGTTCCATGAAAAAGGAAATAAGAACGTTAAATCGTCTACCTTAAGGTCGATCTTTCGATACGCAGATAAGGCCTCGGATTTAACAAAATACGAAAATAAAACAAGTTGAAACTGTATAACTCAACAATAATCAGGTCAGTCTTGTGGACACGCAGAGAAAGCCCGACGAGTTATACGAAACACCAAAGAAAATAAAGTAGAACGTCAAACGAAGAACAATCAGTTTGGCCTTGTGAGCACGCAGAGAAAGGCCGATCGTTTGACAAAATAAAGAAAATCAAACAAGTTTAAATCTTTGTAAAATGTACACATGTATACACAGTGACTTATCATTTTATTTTCACATATCTTTTTCTTGATATATCGTGAGATATGCATCAAGATGTTGTCCACTAGGTCAAGCATCAGATTTAGTGTATATAACATTTGAATACTTTCTGATTTGCCGAGCCTACCTTACTCATCGATCGAATGGTCTTATGGCTTTTTCATATATTTTATCTATTAGCCAGACGATGTAAGCCAATGTACCATCATTTCCCAATCATGTCGGATACAATTTCTCATTTTTCAATGTTTTTGGATTTTTGCTTTTTTCAATGTTTTTGTCTTTTCAAATTTCTCCCCCCCCTAAAAATGACAACTCTATTTATAGATTTTTAGTTTTATCATTTTGAAAAACAACACACTACTTTTGTATTTTGGCAAAAACAAACTCTCCCTCAAAATGAGACGGAGTGAAAAACAAAGGAAAAATTGATCAACCAACACGAATACTGGAAGTTTAGCATTTTGAAAAAAAAAACAGATTGATTTGAAATTTAGATTAAGTTATCACAGATATTCCACAATCATCAATTTCTCAATCACCGACAGGTCTTCCTGAAATACCTGCTTGACACCAAATAAAACATTAGTCGCTTTGGGATCGACCCGATTCAACAGCGTCGTGTCGCCCAGTGTCTTCCTCATAGTCTTTGTGGGCCTTGGAAACAACTTTTGGTTTCCAGATTTGTAAAGATTATAATTTTTGATCAAAACCAGAATCAAATTCAACCGGCGTACTTGGTTTAAACCATGACGACTTACAAGTTGATTTGATCTTTGGAGAACTTGGTTCATCAAAAATTCGACCTTTGTTATCCACATATTTAGTAGTGTTGTGGATATATGCAGCCGTCGGACAATTAGCAGCAAGATGTCCTGGTTGACGACATGCATAACAAAGTCTTTCTCGAAAAATATTTGAACAGATGAATCTTCATAAGCAAAGTTATCAAAGAAATCATCAGAAGAATCATACCTAGAAGATGGACTCCTTGAAGATGACGACCTTCCAGAATAATAAGAATCTTTCTTAGGAGATGATTTCTTTTGAACTTTAACTTATGAAACTTTCTCAGCTTTTTCTGGCTTCTTTGCTTGAACAGGGGCATCCGTCACCACATAACCCAAGCCTTTGTGTTTTAAACGTGGGGTTTTTGAAGAACTTGAAGAATGACCAGAAGCGTCTCTCGCCTTAGCTTCACTAGTGAATTTTGCTTTGATATCTTTCAACTTGTTCTTTTCAACCATAACTTTTTCTTCTTTTTTACAGGGAACTTGAAGCAACCTTATCAAACACCTTTTCATTCTCCAGAAAAACTGACTTTGAGGTAAATTTTGGAGCATCACCCAAAGGCTTTTCTTTCTTCTTAGACTTTGATGTCTTCTTCTTGGGTGGAGTGGCAAATTTCGAATAATCATGCAAGTCACCTTCAGGATCAAGCCGAGCAGATGTTACCTCAATCAATCCACTGGTTAAGGAACCATGTGAATATCATCTTTCTTAGAATTCTCCTCACTCTTATCCTGCTTATATAGAAAATTCAGCAATGTCGGTGAGAAATTGCTATTCTTTATTTGCCGCTTTAACTCCAAAATTTCCAATTGTAATTCATTAATTTTCTGCTGAGCCTCAAACACTTCCTTTTGTGTTTTGATGAATTTTGCATTGAGATCATCATATTCATACGCTTGTAATTTCCTGATCTCACATTCAGCAAACAACTCTTCAAGCACACTTTCTCTCTTCTTTTTATAAATCTCAACATCTTTAGTCAACACTTCATTCTTGTCACGATAAAGAACATTTTCATCTTGAAGCATAGAATTTTTGTTTTGAAGTTTCTCAACAGTTGCAGCAGTTTCAACAATAAGAGCATTAGCCTTTTCATACTTTTGTTGAATCGGATAACTCTTCTCATTCTTGTCACGATAAAGAACATTTTCATCTTGAAGCATAGAATTTTTGTTTTAAAGTTTCTCAACAGTTGCAGCAGTTTCAACAATAAGAGCATTAGCCTTTTCATACTTTTGTTGAATCGGATAACTCTTCTCAAATAGATTCTCAAAATCTTGAGCGACATCTATCGCTTCAGCTTTGGCTTTCTCACATTCTTCAACCAATTGAGTCTTTTGTTTCAAAACATCTTCATGAACATGAACCAATTCATTATACTTCTTTTGAAAATCATCCAATTCTTTATTGAGCATAACAATCTCTTCAGTTGACAGTTTAGACCTTTCCTCAAAACTTGCAATCTTATTACTCAGTCTTAAACATTCAAAATATCTTGATTCTTCGACTTTAACTTCTTTAATCATTGATATTGTCGAATTGGAATCAGAATCAGTCAGAATGCTATCATCATCATCGTGACGAGTAGTCAAAGCAATTGTAAATGGAGCAATTTTCCTTGTAGCCTCAGAATCTGCATTCCAGGCAAATTCATTTGGATGCCAAAACACCTCATTTAATCCCTCATCAAAAGAAACAGCTTTTTCTTCAATCTTAGAATTTTCACATGGTGAATGAAAAACCATATGAGCATGTTGACCAGACTTCAGCTTGTTTTCAGTTGAACTTGCACATTCTCTTGCAAAGTGACCATATACCGAACACTTAAAACATTTCACCTTAGATTTGTCCAAACCAATCTTCCCTTCTTGATTCAGTCTCTTCTTGCCAGTTCTGTTGAAAAATTTCTTCGTTCTTCGGACCAACATAGCATACTACCAGTTCAAATCCATCTCTTCTAGATGATCATAATCGATTTGATCGTAATCTTCATTTGTCAATTCAGCATTACTCACAACACCAGTGATAACACCAAAATATGAAGATACCAACACAAACATTAAAGCATTAATTATAATCATCGGTGGTTTGAGCAGATAATGCATTTTGAGTTGAAGAACTCGGAGCAGAAACATTACAACCAGCAGAATAACAAGCAGTTTCCGATTTACCTACAATGAATGTTGTGGGAGGTGCATAACTAAGAATATTAGATTTCCCGGCATTCATGGTAGAATCATTATCACCAAAATACACATCAGGATTCTGAATTTGTGCAGGAAGTGATTTATTCACCATCAATTGCATATCTCTGGCTTGAATTTTTTGAATTAAATCATTGAAAGATAATTCCAGATATTCTTTATCATGGGTGATCATCATCACATAATTCTCCCACTTCTCTGGCAAAGCCTCTAGAATCTTTTCTTTCATATCAGCTTCTTCCTATGTAAGACTTACCAAACGCATTTCACTCATCAAGTGAGCAAATCTTGCAATCAGATTTGGAATTGATTTGTTTTGACTTGAAACTATCAAATTCCTTCTTTAAAACTTTCTGACGAGTCTTCTTATATTGGTCATTGCCTTCACATCTCTTTTCTAACGCATCCCACAAACTCTTTGATGTGTAATTACCGGAAAATTGATGTAGTAACTCCTTAGGCAAAGCCATCGTCAAAGTTCCATACGCCTTCTTTTCAGCTTGATAAGCTTTCTTTTGTTCAGATGACATCTTTCTTTGAAGAATGGGTTCACCAGTTTCATCCTTAGGATAAACATATTGCTCGGTAAACGCCAACCACATATCAATGTCATTTGTGTCGAATACGCTTCAAATATTTTAACTCAACTATGATAATCCTCCAATTTGAGTAATTTGGGAACTTTCTGACTTGTTCCGATTTCATTATCATAATTCATCATAGTTTGCATCGCTGCTTGAACCGAATTTTGAATAGCCGCGAACGCTTGAAAATCGGACATTTTGAAAAGCAAGTTACTGTTCACTCCAAACTTGTTCCGAACCACGTCCGAACTATCTCCGAACTTAGTCCGAACCTTAGCCGAACAAAGATGTGTCCGAGCTCTGTCCGAACCTCACTCTCGGATAAAAGAACTGAACTTGGACCGAACTAGTGTCGAACTTTGACCGAATGATGTCCGAACCCTCACCGAACTAAAAAATGGCCGAACTTCGTCCGAACTAGGAGTTCGGAGCGGTTATTTCGAGCTTGTCCGAACCTCAAACGTACTCTAACTGATTCGACACCATTTTCTCGATTTTCAGTGTTTTTGAATGAAATTTTCGACAGAAACACAAGCAAGCTCGATAGAAACAATCTAGGAGAAGATTTTTGGTAAGAAACACACTCGAGATGATCAAACTAACTCAAAAATGATACTCATTTTCATAACACGTGAAATTTTAACTCAAAACTCTGAAAACAGAGATTTCCGACCAGTAGAACAAACCAAATGTTCTAATACCACTTGAAAATGCGTGAGCGGTAGATCGTTTACTTAGTCGTATCGAAATCAATGTAAAATGAGTAAAACACAAGGATTAAATACAATAGGATTTGTATTAGACCACTGAGAACCATAGAGTACACAGATAAGAGATATGATCAAGAGCTATAGAACTAAATACAAGACAACCTATTTAAACATGCTAAATCTCGATGGTCCGAACCTCCAGTTCGGACAAGTTCGGACTTGTCTGAACTTGGAGTTCTCCAGGAGTTCGGCCAGGAGCACTTATGCATGATCTTGTCTTGTATCCGATACTTCACATAATGATCAGGAACCGTGTATCAACAGCAACATTCTTCTAGGTAGGTTTGAATCTTTTCTCATATTCTGCTTGCAGAACTTCATCATCTGTCATCTTCTTCTTACCTTTCCCAAGGTTTCACAGGAGGAAAAGGAGCAAAAGTTAACCAAGAAAAGTTTATTCCCTTATAGATCTTTCTTGCAGATATCATAGCTAGTGTCTCTGCTTCTTCCAATATGTTTGTTTGAGTGAATTCGAACCTGATTGGCTGATTTGTATCTGCTGCAAAGAACATAAGTGAGTTATTTTCATCCTTCGGAGTAACTCTTTGCTCCGAGGTAACTTGATCAGCAGCAGGAACAAGAGCAAGTTCCGAGGTAATGTGTTCTTCCGAGATAACATTCTCATCCGAGGTAAATTGTTCACCTGGAGTAATATGTTCTTCCGAGATAACTTCTTCAGCTTTCGGGGTAACTGTGGTTTCATTTACCTTGGGAGCTATCAAGTCTCTATAGTCTTTCAGAACCTCTTCTATTTGTTCATCATAAATATCCATATCAATTTTGTACACATTCTCAGTGATATATTGAATATTTTGATCTTTATCAGTAGTGTCTTCTTTCAAAACACTTTGAACTTCTTCATCATCTTTCTTTCCATCATCATTATCATTATTATTGTCATCATCATTATCATCATCATCTTCATCCATTACTTCTGTTTCAGCATCCAGGTCAATTTCTTCTTCCTCAGCAATTTCCCTCATTTCAGGGGTAATAAAGTCTCTTTCTATGATTTGTTGAATTTTCCTAATATAGGCAGGAAGAGCTCCTGCAGCTATTATAGTAAAGAGAGAGTGTTCTTTTAGGTTATCTTGGTCTGGGGCTACTGCAAGAGTGTCAGTCGTTGAGACCTTTTTCCATGCTTTTTCTATTGTAAAAGGCTCACTTCCCACAGAGTGAAACATCTTCAATCTAACCTCCTTGGGCACTCTTGTGTACCAGTCATACTCAGTGAAATCTTCTTATTTATAGGCCCTATACGCCTCCATTTTGGTAGCATCATCTTCATTAGTACCAAGTTCTTGTGGTGGAGTGGTGGATTTAGATTTTGAGTTTGTATTTTTGGTATCACCTTCTTTTGCAGAAGTTACCTGCTGATGCTTTACTTACTTCAATTCTTAAAAACTCTACTTCTGGATCCAAAGGCTCTTCAAATGATGCTTGGAAACCTAAGGGTTCTTCCATGGCTGGTGATGATTTTGTGGAAGATGACGGTCGATCCAAAGCTTCTAGCTTGGGTACGTCCTGAAACTAATCTTCCGTTTTAATTTATGCAGGGATCTTCGCGACAACTCATGAACAACATTTGGGTTGTTGATAGCGGAGAATCTCGGCACATGACTGGTGATATCTCTTTGTTGCATGATGTGAAGTACTTCGATGGAGGGAAAGTTACATTTGCTGGAAACAAGGAAGGTCAAGTCACCGGCATTGGTAAATTGTCGGACGGTGCAGTCACATTCGAGAAAGTTGAATACGTTAAAGAATTGGAGTACAATCTTCTTAGCGTCTCCCAAATCTGTGACAAGCACTACACAATTGCTTTCACTGGGAGTGAATGTGTGATACTGAAGACTAATTATCAGATTCCAGATGAATTTGTTGTGATGCGAGCAACTCGTTTCTCAAATTTATATGTGCTCGACATGAATTCAGCCAAAGCAACTGTTGCGGGTCAATGTTTCTTATCGAAAGCTTCAGAGAGAGAATCCGTTCTATGGCATCGTCGCATGGGTCACATCCATTACCGTAAGATGAACGAGTTGGTGCGTAGGAATCTTGTTGAAGGGGTTCCGAAACAGCAGTTTGTATTCAATGATGTGTGTGTGAGTTGCAAGAAGGGAAAGTAGAAGAGAAAATCACATCCACTGAAGAAGTATCATTCCATTGAAGTCCCGTTGGAATTACTTCACATGGATCTATTTGGTCCTGTGAATCGTAAAAGTATTTCTGGGAAATGGTATTGTCTTGTGGTAACCGATGAATATTCAAGATACTCATGGGTTGATTTTCTTGTCTCTAAAGATGAAGCTTCAAGAATCCTTATCAACTTGATTACTACTCTTGAGTCATTGTATAAGTTGAAGGTACGAAGGATTCGCAGTGACAATGGCACGAAGTTTAAAAATTCCGCCGTGAGGACTTTTTGTATGGAGAAAGGCATCGTACATGAATCCAGTACGCAGTACACTCCTCAGCAAAACGGTGTGGCAGAAAGAAAGAATCGTACAATCATTGAAACAGCACGTACGATGTTGGCTGACGCTTAATTGCCGGTTCATTTTTGGACGGAAGCGGTCAACATGGCATGTTATGTGCTTAACCGAGTGCTTACGGTTAAACGGCTGGGGAAGACATGTTATGAACTTCTCAAGAATCATAAGCCAAATCTCAGTTATTTAAAGCCGTTTGGGTGTCCATGTACCGTGTTAAAGTCTGCGGGCAAGTTTGATGAAAAAGTTTTTAATGGCTTGTTTGTTGGTTACTCACATCTGAAGAAACGGGTATTCAACAAGCAGACTGGTATAGTGGAAGAATACTTACATGTTGATTTTCAATCATACACTCTACCGACCAAAGGTGTTGGACCGGACTGGATGTTCGACTACAAATCTCTTTTTGAAAATCTTAAAACGATACCAGAGATGTCTGATGATCAGCTTACTCGAGTTTATATTGACCTTCAAGACAATACTCAGGTTCTGAATATTGAGACTTTGCCGACTCCGGAAGTGCCTGTTGCTGATAATTACTTGACAGAAACATCAAATGATTCGACAATTGGGGCTGATGGTATGTCTTCTGATGACGATAACGAATTTCCTGTTCAACAATCTGATCCACAAGTTGAAGCGACTTCAAGTGATGCTGCTGCTAATTCAACTGAGAATGTGGTGGTTGAGGAAGATCATGTTCCTGATTTGGCTGAAACGGTTGTTGTTCCAGTTCATCAGACACTCCGGATAAACACCATTCATCCACAAGACAATATTATTAGTGATTTAAGTGAAGGAGTGCGCATGAGACACCAAATCGAGAGCAGTGGAGGATCTGCTTTTGGTACAAATCTATGTGGATGATATCATTTTTGGCAGCTCAAACGAACAATTATCGAAGGACTTCGAGAAATTGATGCAAACCGGGTTCGAGATAAGTTCAATGGGGGAAATGTCGTTCTTCTTGGGCTTACAAGTTCAGTAATCCGACAAGGGAATCTTCATACATCAGACGAAGTATGTGAAAGATGTTCTGAGTCGATTCAAAGTGGAAGATGTTCGTATTCCTGGAACTCCAATTCAGCTGTCACATGGCCTTTGTCCTGACGAAGAGGGTGAAACAGTAGATGTCACTCGGTATAGGGAAATGATAGGTTCATTGATGTATCTTACAGCTAGTCGACCTGATATTATGTTTGTTGTACGTTTGTGTGCGAGGTACCAAGCAGCACCTCGGGTTTTACACATGGAAGCAGTCAAGAGGATTCTAGCTTATCTGAAGGGTAATTCAGATCTCGTGATCTGGTATCCTCTTGATGATAAGTTTGACTTGTCGGCCTATACGGATTCAGACTACGGCGGTTGCAAGATTTACTTTAAGTCAACCACGGCTGGATGTCAGTTTCTAGGCGACCGGTTAGTATCATGGCAGTGTAAGAAGTAGACTTCCGTTGCTATATCCACGGCTGAAGCTGAATATATAGCGGCTGCAAGTTGTTGCTCTCAGGTTTTATGGATTCAACAGCAGATGCGGGATTACTGTTTGAAGTTTCTTACTACTCCCATATATATAGATAACTCAGCTGCTATTTGCATAACTAAAAACCCCGTTCACCACTCTAAAACAAAACATATTGACATCTGATATCACTTCATACGTGATTTTTTTTAGAACACTTGATTGATCTGCAAAAGATCGATACTGATTTTCAAAAAGCGGATCTTTTTACGAAAGCTTTTGACAAAACCTTTTCGTTTTCTTTTGCAGATCAACGGCATACAAAAGTTACCTGTTGAGTAACTTTCGGTTGATCATTTTTCTTTTGTTAACTTTTGTTGTCTGTTTTTCTTTTCTTGTTAACAAAATCCAAAAAATAGAATGTTTTGTATTTTAAGGGGAGAAAATCAGAAAATATAA
>JBCNJP010000410.1:0-28000 GCA_039602395.1 Deinandra increscens subsp. villosa
AAGCCACGATTGCCGGGTAACAATGTTATGCCTGGTTTGAGGAGTAATGGTGGTGCGTTTGTTTCCTATGCTACTGCTCTCTCCGGCGATGCCGGAAAAGTGACAAAAACTTTGAACTTGGATAATGTCGTTACGGATGCGCTCAAGAGTTGGTCTGGTTGTTCTCTGTTAGGGAGGGTTCAAAATTTTGAGAGGCTGTGCTCCTTGGAGTGTTATCCAGGGAATGATGGCTTCAAAATCTTCCAGGTCAGATGGTTGGGTGGGTTCTCGGTCATGCTAACGTTTTTGAATCAAGGGGAGGCGATGAATTTTTTGGAGGGAAAGGATGAATGGGAACAATGGTTCTCCAAGTTGGCAATATGGAGAGGACAGTCTAGTACTCCGGAGAGACTGGCATGGTTGCGTATCTCCGGCGTTCCTCCACAGTTATGGGAGGCTGATTCGTTTGATAGGATCGGCGGTTTGTTTGGGGTGGTTGTCAAGGGCTCTGACGCGGACGTTTCCGACGGTATTATGAATCAAAGCTCGGTAGCGGTGTTAGTGGATGGCTTTGATAAGGTGGCGGGGACTGTTAATGTCTTGTGGAAAGGGTGTAGGTTCCGTTGTGACGTGTCCGAATTCAAGGAGGATTGGGTGCCGGGGTTCATTGACGCTGTGACGGAAAAAGGGTGGGAGCCGCCGGAGAATCTCAAGGTTAGATCGGAAGTCTTCAGAGAAAGACCGGCAGAATTCGAAAAGTCTCAGGAACAAGCTAACGGTCATTGCATGGGGAAGGATTTCATGGGAAAAGGTAAAGGTGGTAGGGTTTCAGATGGTTATGAGGCGGTTGGCGGTGGTGAATGGGGACAAAATGATGGAATGGGGGAAAGTGATTGGGGAGACCGGATGGTGGGGCAGGAGGGATCTTTTCCTTCGGGCGGGTATCTGGGCCCAACTATTTGGATGTGGGCCAAAAGGGGGTTGAGTCTTCTAATTCTGTTGGGCCGCATGATGTTAGTGAGGGTGGATCGGGTTTAAGTGAAGGGGAGATCAGGTCTTTGGACCTAAATAGAGAAGCGTCCAAGGGGTCGAGGGCAGAGACTTCTGCTTCAAGTCGTTCGGAGATTTCTGACATGGTTCGTCACATTCAACTCATGGGGAGGCAAATTAAGGAGGTCGATCGAAATTTGTCTGCTCAAGAGCTTATGGATCTTCAATTGGCGAATGATGTAATTGAAGATTTGAGAGCTAGGGCAGATGAGGAAAGAAGGAGGATCGATAGGCAATGGGAAGCTAGGAACACTATTTCGATCGCAGAGAAGGTTAATATTGATCTAAGGGAGCAGGATTTGGCGGAGGTCGAGCGTTTTGTGGAAGAGGAGTCCAACGGTATGTTTTAATGGATCTCCTTTCTCTTAATATTCGTGGGGTGGGGGATGAGGTGGAGAGGAAATGGGTGTTGGGTTTGAGGGCTAGGAATGGGGTGCAGTTCCTTTGTCTGCAGGAGACTCAATTCCTGGATGGGGGAAAAATTTTGTTCGATCAATTCTGGGGGAGGAAAGGGGCGGTCAGTGATTGGGTCAACGCTAGAGGGAGATCCGGGGGGATTGCGTGTTCTTGGAATCCGTCTGTGTTTGCAGTCTCTGGGGTGGTGAAGGATGATCATTTTATGATTGTTTCTGGGGTTGTTTTGGGGTTGGGTGTTAAGATCAATATTGCTAATGTGTATTCCCCTAAAGATATGAGGGTGAAAAGGGGCATTTGGGAGAAGCTGATTAATTTTAGATGGTCGATGGAGGGGCTGTGGGTGGTGGCATGTGATTTTAATGAGGTTAGAATGGTGGAGGACAGGCTCAGATCGGATTTCGTTCAGTCAGGGGCTGATGCATTCAATGCTTTTGTGGATCGAGCGGGATTAATCGAGTATCACATGGGGGTTTACGATTTACCTATTCCCATGGGAACAGTAAGTCCTTTAGTAAGATCGATAGAATCTTTGTGTGTAATGCTTTTCAGGAAAGATGGCCGTGTGCTTCGGTGATGGCTCTTCATAGGCTCCATTCGGATCATTCTCCGTTATTGTTAAAAGTGGTCCAGAAGGATTTTGGGCCAACCCCTTTTCGTTTTAGGCCTGAGTGGTTGAAGTTGGAGGAGGTGAAGCAAATTGTGACGAGGGCTGTTAACGGGGCTGAGGTGGGCAGGGCCCCTGACCTCACGTTGATGGCCAAACTCAAGGCTGTTAAGGAGGCCTTGAAGGTATGGTCAAAAAATCATAATGTGTTTAAAGGTGAAAGAAAAGAAGGGCTCATTAGGGAATGTAATAGATTTGATGCGTTGGGAGAGGAGGGGGATCTTTCTGTGGATGAGTTGGAATGTTGGGCTGCTGCTAAGGCCGAATTAAAGGTTGTGGAGGCGGATGAAAGGGAGGAGTTAAAGGTGAGGGCTAGTTATAAATGGTGTAAAGATGGGGATATGAACACTTCGTTTTTTCATGGGATCATTAATCAAAAACTGGCGAAAGGAAGGATTAATGGCCTAATGTTGGATGGTAAGTGGGTGGACGAGCCGCGGGTTCTTAAAAAGGAAGCGTGTAATTTCTTTAAAGCTCGGTTCAATAAGAGAATTGGATATCTTCCAAAAATGGTTTGTGAAAATATTAAAACGTTGGATTCGGAGGAGGGCGAGGCTCTTGTGGCCTTATTTTCGAAAGAAGAGATTAAGGAAGCGGTGTGGTCATGTGGTAGTGATAAAACCCCGGGTCTGGATGGGTTTAGATTCGGTTTTTTCAAAGAATATTGGGATCTCTTCGAGTCTGACTTTGTTCAAGTGATGAGTGCTTTTTACTTAAGTGGGAAGATTGAAAGGGGGTGCAATTCCTCTTTCATTCATCTTATTCCTAAATCTCGTGATCCGCATTCGCTTAACGATTTTAGACCCATTAGCCTTGCGGGGTGTTTGTCTAAAATTATTTCTAAGGTTTTGGCTAACCGAATTAAAAAGGTTTTGGATAAAGTTGTTTCGGATAATCAAATGGCGTTCATTGCCAAGAGAAATATAGTGGATGGGCCACTCATTGTGAACGAGATTATTTCGTGGTTTAAAAAGAGGAAAAGGAAGCTTCTTTTGTTCAAAATTGACTTCGAGAAAGCCTACGATTCGGTGGAATGGGAATTTATCTATGACATTATGCGGCAAATTTTGTTTCCGGATAGGTGGATTAGGTGGGTTAATGGCTGCCTTTCTTCTTCGAGAGCATCGGTTTTGGTTAACGGGTCTCCGACGGAGAATTCCAATGTTCGAGAGGTCTTAGGCAAGGGGATCCCCTCTCCCCCTTTCTTTTCGTGATAGTGATGGAGGCTTTTTCGTGCATGATGAATAAGGCTATGGAGGTTGGTGTTTTTAACGGGGTGGAGCTTCCCAATGGTGGTTCGGTTTTGTCTTCTATTCTTTTTGCGGACGATGCGCTCGTTTTGGGGGAGTGGAAGGTTTCGAATGTTAGTAATCTTAGACAGCTTCTACGGGCTTTCTTTTTAGCTTCTGGTCTGAAGGTAAATATCGAGAAATGTTCGGTCTACAGAGTTAATTGTTCTGAAGCGGAAGTAATGAAAATGGCGAGCTTGTTGAATTGCAAAGGGGGCTGTCTTCCAGTGATACACTTGGGTTTGTTTATCGGGAACAATTTGAACCGAATCGGGGCTTGGAAGGGGGTGGTGGCTGCTGTGAAGGAGAAACTTTCGAGTTGGAAGGTGTCACACCCCCAATTAACCACTAACAGAGTTTACACCGTTAAGGGGTGCGAGCAAACCAGGACCACAACCATTAGTTACAAATACTAAACGAATCAGAGTAAAGTCCAAATGTTCATAATAAAAACAGTTTAAAAGTACGCAGCGGAATGAAAACATAAGTATCTTAGCACTAACCACGTGCTTAAACTACAAAACATAAATCATTGTTTAAAAAATCCCAATTCAGTTAAAAATAAAAGAAAGACGCCTTCTTGTGCCATGCCAACCTCCAGCGGATACTCCTCAACGATCTGCAAAAGTGAAAACCACACAAGTGTCAACCTAACGGTTGGTGAGTTCACAGTGGGCATGTCATGCATTGGCCCGGTCTCATAAGCGTATGCATCAACATATAATAAGTATTAGTTTTGCAAACATTTCCAAGGGTTGAATTATCGAATATGCACTAGTTAAGTAAAAGTTAAAGCGGTCAACCGATATCGCGGGTAGCTAATCCGGTTTCCATGCACTAAGGAAGTTCGTACCAAAGCTGACGTAACAGAGTTCGGCATTTGCCGATGGTTGGTGCCTCCAGTTGTGTTCCTCGTGGGACCCACAACTAAAATAGGCTGATATTGTACTCCGTTCGTCCTCCAACCGGTTGGCTACACATTTGTGTACCGCGGAGCAGGGTTGTTAACCCTCAGTAGATCTACCCAACATCCCCTCGCTTCACAAATTAATGGTACTAAATTGTTGAGGACTTTTAAGTTTCAAGGAATCCTTAGAAATCATGTGATATCATTTGGTTTAGACTTTAACCTACACTAGTCATATTAAAAACGTTTATTCTGGATTTCATTTGAAATCCTAAAAGAGTTTAAGTGTCAAAATGGTTGTTCCGGATTTCCTTTGAAATTCCAAGTGTTATCGAATAGTTGGTTGCGGATTTCATTTGAAATCCCAAGGGTGGACAGTTGCAAGTGCTTCCCATAAAACACTCCAACATCCATAACAGATATCCCATTTGGCGATACCAAAATGTCAGCGTTGTTTTCCGTTTAGTATATTCGTTGTGACCCAAACGGGCTCACAATTAAAGGGTTTGTGAAACTCACCTTAGGTTGCTCAGCTACACTTGCTAATTAATCCAAGTATTGCTTAATGAAGACCTATGAACACGTTTAGGTCTTAAGTATTAGTTTTGTGTCTAATCTTTAACTTAACGTCACTATGGCCCATAACATAGCACGTTGGAACTACGACACGACATAACGACACACGACACCGATGGTTGATCATAAACAAGGGTTCACATATTACAGAAATCATAGCATGTTTCATCATAGCATAATCATGTAAGTCATAGCATAACATTCAAATAAGTTGCACAAGTTTGGGTTTAGGTCTGGTCACAGTTTCGCTAGTATAGATTCGCTAGGCAGTTTCGCTGTGTGCACGGGCAGCACTTTCGCTAGGCAATACCCGATGACACAGTTTCGCTAGGCTAGTTTCGCTCGAAACTGTTGGCACAGTTTCGCTAGCCTAGTTTCGCCCGAAACTGGTTTGAACTTTCGTTCAGGGAATTTCGCTCGGTAGTTTCGTTCGGACAGGTCTGGTTGGTTTACCCGGAGACACTACAGTTTCGCTACATAGTGTCGCTGGATGAAGATATACATAATTTCGCTATATAATTTCGCCCAGAGAACACGCAGTGTCGCTGGTCGCGAAAAACTCACAAATCAGCCTAAAAATCAACCTAATAGCTTCCATACCTCATGTGATTCAATATTTAGCATGTATGATCATTTACCAACATAAAACAGTAAGCTTTAACACCTTAAACATGGGTTTTCATCATCAAATCACCAAAAACACATTTTAAACCTAAAATGACCTAAATAGCATAAATCTTCATTATGGATGGATTTCAAACGTAAAGTTACAGACTTTATAACAGATCTAGCATTCCTAAGCAACATATCAGAAGATCAAGTGATTCCATGGAGGTTTGGTCATGCTTTAAGGTAAAACACATAGAAAACACATAAAAAGGCTCATGGGGCTTACGATTTGGTCTTGGATTCGAATGGATGAGATGAGATGATGGTTCCTTGATGGTTTTCTCGACTGACCAGAAATCTCGAGTGAGCAGATGAGAGTGGTGTGTGTGTTTTGTATGAAATGAGGCAAAAATGAGATCTCTAGGGTTTTATGAAATATATATATCAGGGGCTAGTTTCGCTGGCAGTTTCGCTGGCCAAGCGAAACTGGCTCTGAACTCATGCAACTCAAACAGTTTAGCTGGCTACCGGGCGACACTACAGTTTCGCCCGGTAGTTTCGCTGGAAACCAAAAGTGACCAATTTACACAATTAATTCAGTAAACACGTTGCACATAATTTCACATAGTGGCAATAAAATAAGTAAACACATATGGACGGGTTCGGTGATCAACCAAAGTTCGTGGACGTATTCGGCCTAGTTAAGCATTAGTTACTAAGTTAACACTTATAACGTAACTAACGGAGATTGTCTAACGGAAGTAAACCTTGAAATTCTCGGATGTCACAGAAGGCCACTAATCTCTCCTTTGCCGGTAGATTGGTTCTTGTCAAATCCGTTTTGGAAGCTATGCCGCTATACTTCTTCTCGCTTTTTAAAGCTCCTAAGAAGGTTATTCAAACTTTAGAGTCCATTCGTTTCAAGTTTTTATGGGGCGGGGCTGAAAATAAAAAGAAGATTCATTGGGTGAAAAGGGAGATTTTGTTTAATTCCATTGATAAAGGGGGTCTCGGTATCACACCTCTTGAAGACCTAAATATGGCCTTGCTTTCTAAATGGCTGTGGCGATTTAAAAAAGAAACCGATAGACTTTGGCGGAGGGTTGTAACGAGTATTCATGGTGACCGGATCGGGTGTAGATTGGTTCCGGTGGCCAAAGGGAGTGTTGGGGTTTGGAATAATATAGCTAAGATGGAGGAAACGTTTCGAAGAAAAGGGGTGGATTTAGGATCGTATCTGGTGTATGAGAACGAGAAGTGGGTTTGGAAAGGTAGTGTGTCCGGCGAGTTCTCCGTTAGATCGGCTCGTGAGCTTTTGGCGGTGACGGGAAGATGTGAGGCGGAGAAGATTGTTAAGTGGTGCCCGACGGTTCCTCCGAAGGTGAATATTTTCTTTTGGCGGCTGATTTTAGACAGACTCGCTACAAAGGTGGGGCTGGAACGAAGGGGGGTCGGTATCCCCTCCACGGTGTGTGCGATGTGCTTGGATAGGGAGGAAGATGTGCAACACCTTTTCTCAAGTTGCTTCTGGGCCAATATGTTATGGGCTCTTGTGGGCCAATGGTGCAGGTTGGATTCCTTGTGGGTTTTCGATACCAAAGATTTGTTGTTGGAGTGGATCAAAGTTGACGGTGCTGAAAATCGCAAGGAGGCCCTCGAGATGGTGGTGCGTGCTACCTGTTGGACGATTTGGTGCTCGAGGAATGAGGCGGTGTTCCAACATAAACGTCCTTCTCTTCAAAAGATGATGGCGGAGATCAAGGCGTTGAGTTTCTTATGGGTTAAATGTAGAGTTAAAAAGTGGAGTGTGACTTGGGATAATTGGTGTTGTTTTAAATTGTAATGTAAGACTTTGTTGGTTTGGGGCCGGTGGAGCGCCTTGCTTCTCCGGTGTTTCCCGTGTTTTAGTAATTGCCATTTCAAAAAAAAACCTATGGTCAAGTAAAAGATTAATAATATAATTAATAGACTATTACAAAATAGAATACATAAGTTCATTCGATATATATTATAAAATAGAATATGCATCCTTCAAAATAAATTTAAAACAAAACATAATATAAAAAATGAATGTAAAAAGTAATTATTATGTTTTCAATAAAAATGGATTACATAATTGACATGACTAAAAGTCAGGTGGTGCAGAGCCCCTATCTATTCAATCCTATTAACCCCTATTAACCCTTAAAGTAAAATATTAAAATAATGGTCATCTTCTTCATTCTTTAGTTGCAGAGCTGATAAACAGAAAAATAAAATAGCAGTGAAGCTAGTTTTTTTTAACAATCCTCTTCTCTCTATGTTTATTATATGGTTTGGAGGGTCAAATCAAATGTCATGGGGTTCGATGACCAAATTTCTTGGGGTTCGGTTCAGAAAAAATGAGATATATACTACACGGTAAAAAAAAATCATGGGTGTCGGGCGAACCCCAAGGCTATACCCTAGGTCCGCCCCTGTATTTAACCGGGTTTTTAATTAAAAAAAAGTCTAAAATTGGTGCTTAATCGCGTTATATGTGAAGAGTTAGGTTTTGTGATGAATATTGGATAAATATTTATATTTCACATTTATATGTTTATTAATTGAAAAAATTATTTAATTAGGTTTTGAATTGAGAGATTATATATATTTGGCATTTATTTATTTTAAATGTGAATTATAGGTGGTTTGGTGTGCATGGTAAATTTGAAAGAGAACAGTACGTATTATCAGGGCCGGCGCCGAAAACCCTCAAAAAAATATGGGCCCTAGGCGAGAAAAAAAAGGGCTCTTATAATAAAATTAGTCCCTTTATACCGGCCAAAATTTTTTTTTGCTACTTGCTAGTTGCTAGAATCGAGCCTACGATGTATATGTTATAACTGTGGAGGTACAACCAAACCAACTGAAAACTCATTTTCTTATAATTTGGACAGTTAATTATAAGTATACAAAATGTAGTCCATCTATTTTAGAAAATAAAAGAACCTGCCAAAAGAAAAACATCTGTCACCTTCGAGAATAGAACATGGGACCTCTGTTTACAAAAGTGGAGCTACTACAACCAAGTGGACTAAAAGCTCATTTGTTAATAACTCGCACAGATAGTTATAAGTATAGAAAACGTAATATATATATATAACAAAATTTTATAAAAATTTCGGGCCCTCTAAAACCCCGGGCCCTAGGCGGTCGCCTACCCCGCCTATGCCCGGGGCCGGCCCTGCGTATTATGTTATATGCATATTTGACATTAATACTTAACCGCTATCTGAAACTTGTAACCTTATTAATGTTGGATAATTGAAAGAAGTGTAAAAAAGTCAAAGTGGGTAGTGGTTGGGAGCGGGAAGTTGTGGTAACTTTCCTTAAATGTAAAGTTGACAAAAGCGTGTATTGGTGGCTATATGTACCAGTAGTATGTAAGAAGGAAATACACTTCAATAATACAATCAAAAATTCTGTATTTACACTTCTAAAATCTTAATATGGTATCAGAGCAGTGCTTATGATCCATTGCTCAAAATCACCAAACCAAAACAATCATGGCAGAAACAAAGAATAACCTTGCCATACAAATCGCAAATCTTCTAAAAAATATCCCATCTCAAATCCAAAACCCCAAACCATACCCATCTGGATAGCCTTAAAATCAGTCCAAACCTCACAAGCCAGAACTATCCTCTATGGGCTCGGATGATACGAGTCTCCATTGGGGGGAAAATCAAAAGCTCTTTTAAGTCACCTGACCACAAACCCACCAGAAAAAAAATGATGAAAAATATGATCAGTGGGAACAAGATGACCTTGTGGTCTTCTCGTGGCTGATTCAAAATATCGAACCGTCTATTGCAAGTAATCTAACAGAGTTCCCAACATCAAAAAAATTGTGGGATGCTCTTGCGGTTACTTACAGTAGCGGTAAAGATAAGCTTCAAACTTTCGATCTCCATGTTATAGCAAATGAGTTTAAACAAAATGGCATACCGTTAGAAGATTTCTGGATCGCAATGCAGGGCATATGGGGAGAAATTGAACGAAGGGATCCAAATCCAATGACGTGTGCTGTTGATATCACTGAGTACAACAAAATCAGGTCAGAAAATAAGCTCTTTCAGTTCCTGAATGCCATAGATCGAAAATATGACCCGATTAAACGAGAAATACTTTGGTGGGAACCGTTGCCCTCGGCTGAGGCTGCATACGCAGCTGTCAGAAAAGAGACGGCTCACCAAACCATTCTCGGAACCGGAGATCAAGGCGTAGCCTCGGGCCTAAGTGCGACCAGAACCAACGAGTCTGACGGTGCAGGACTTGTCTCAAAGTTTTGACGCTCGGACCAGAGATCGAATCCGGTAACATCTCGTGTTGATAAAACACAATTGAGATGTGACCACTGTGGCATGACAAAGCATACAAAAGAGCAGTGTTTTAAACTGGTTGGATACCCAGAATGGTGGGCTGATGGACACAAAAGAGGGAAAGAATTGAAGGAAAGGCGGCGGTAGTTGTGGGTGGTGTGGAAAGCGTCGAAGGTAGTGGAGACTGCCGGAAAACCACCGCCGATGGTGTATTCTCCTTTATAGCGGCACAGGAGAAAGTGACAATGGAGGGAACTTCTAATGTGGGAACGAGCGATGAATCAGGTATAGGGTTTGAGAATGACAACTCAAACCCTTTACTTTCTTTTTCCCCTATATCTGATCCTTTTGTTTTTTATCCTGTCAAATTAAATCCAAAATATTTTAGCCCTAAAATTATAGATTTATTAAATGACCAAAAAGACACTCTAAGTTTCAAAAAGACAAAACCTCACCCCGTTTTTTCCAAAGAAGGAGGGGTTTCTCCTAACGCTCCATTAGGGGAAGCTAATATAGCAACAAAGCGTGAAAATAAAAATAATTCATGGATATCCGATTGTGGTGCTACAAACACGATGACTTTTGAAATCGAAGACTTATGCTCTTTATCAAAACCAAAAAAAAATCCAGAATTCATACCGCGGATAGTGGAATTGTTCATGTAGAAGGGGGAGGAACTATTAAGATTTCACCCACGTTAAAACTGTCAAATTGCCTATATGTCCCATCCTTGTCACACAAATTGTTATCAATTAGCCACGTCACAAAAGAACTTAACTGTATAGTTCTAATGCATCCAACTTTTTGTATCTTACAGGATATCAGGACGGGGATGATCATTGGGCGTGACACTGAACGTCAAGGATTGTACTACGTGGATGAAGTGACTCGACAAGGTACTGTGATGTTGACCCATGGAACTACAAATAGGGAAGCTTGGTTATGGCATAGACGGTTGGGGCACCCTTCCACTAGTTACTTACATTAATTACTTCCTAAGTTATTTCTTTCAAATGAACCACTCAGTTGTGAAACCTGTGTTTTGGCCAAGAGTCATAAACACACCTACAAACCAAATAATACCAAGGTGGATTGTCCTTTTTCATTAATTCATTCTGACGTGTGGGGACCAGCAAAAATCGTCAGGGGAAATTTTTTTTAGATATTTCGTTCTCTTTGTCGATGATTATACCCGAATGACATGGATTTATTTCTTAACAAACAAATCAGAAGTATTTGATAAATTGTCTATGTTTTATACTATGATTAAAACTCAATTTCAAAAGTGACATACAAACTCTACGATCTGATAATGGAGGAGAGTTTGTAAACACCTCAATGAAACAATTTTGTCAAAAAGGGGGATAATTCACCAAACCTCATGTCCTCACACTCCTGAACAGAACGGTATCTCCGAACGAAAAAAAAAACCGCATTCTCCTTGAAATAACTCGTGCACTCCTTATTGAGTCTCAAGTTCCAAAATCGTTTTGGCCCAAAGCACTTGCCACAACCACTTATCTTATAAATCGTCTCCCAACTAAAGCTCTAAATATTAAAACCCCTCTCCAAACACTGTCAGAGTTCACTAAACTCCCATCCATTTTAACTCTTGAACCTCGTATTTTTGGTTGTCTGTATTCGTACATATACCTAAAGCAGAACGTACCAAACTTGATCCATGTGCTGAAAAATGTGTATTTGTTGGGTTATGGGGTTAACCAAAAAGGGTACCGTTGCTATAGTCCAAAAAACCGTCATATGTTCACTACCATGAATTGTGACTTCCTAGAAACTGAGTACTTCTACAACACACGTCACACTGGTCAGGGGGAGAACCACAGTGACCCAGTGAGTTGGATGGAATGGATGACATCATCAGAAATAAGTCACAGTACCCAAACAGAGCCAACTCCATCAATACAATCCACGACCGAAAGTACCCACCATGATCCCTCCAACTTGGTATTCGAGGTAAGTAACTTTCACAGCCCTGAAAATCCCTCGAGTTCCCCAAGATCATCTGTTTCATCCGATTCTCAAACTCATAATAATGTTGACAATTGTGCTAATCATGAGATAGAGCATGATGTTCAATCACATACAGCAGATGAAGGTCCAAGTAGGAAGTATGTTCTCCCACCACGAGCTAACAGAGGAGTCCCTTCAAAAAAAATTTGTCACCCGAAAAAGAGACTCGGGGTTCTAAGTTTCCTATAGCAAACATTGCTAAGGGAAACCTAACAAAAGAAGCAAAGGTCTTTAATTCATCACTATACTCTGAGCAAATACCCACAACGGTAGAACAAGCCTTAAAGTCAAAGAATTGGAAGGACGCAATGTGTGTTGAAATGGAAGCATTGAAGAAAAATAACACATGGGAAAAGCGTATCCTTCCGGCAGGAAAAAGGTCTGTAGGATGCCGTTGTGTATTCACAATCAAGCACAAATCTGATGGAACCATTGAAAGATACAAAGCACAACTTGTTGCCAAAGGATATACCCAAACATACAGAATTGATTACTCGGAAACTTTTTCCCCAGTTGCCAAGATTGACACTATTCGGGTTCTTTTTTTCAGTAGCCGCAAACGAAGGTTGGCCTCTTCTCCAGTTTGATGTAACAAATGCCTTTCTTCATGGGGAATTAAAGGAAGAAGTCTATATGCAAGCTCCACCCGGTTTCTCAAGGGGTTTCGAAGAAAAGGAAGTATGTCGGCTAAAAAGATCCCTATATGGGTTGAAACAATCCCCTCGTGCTTGGTTTAGCAGATTTACTTTAGCGATGAAAAGATATGGGTTCCATCAAAGCAACTCGGATCATACTTTATTCCTTAAACAAAGGGGTAAACTTATGACGTGCCTAATTATATATGTCGATGACATGATTATCACAGGAAATGACGAAGAAGAAATCACAAAACTCAAGAAGAGCTTGTTTACTGAGTTTGAAATGAAGGATTTGGGGAGACTGAAGTATTTCCTCGAAATTGAGGTTTTAAGATCTAAACAAGCAATCTTCATATGTCAGAAGAAGTATATTCTAGACCTCCTAGCAGAGGTAGGGATGATCGACTACAAGCCTTCGGACACTCCAATGATGGTAAATCATAAGCTCCATATGATAGAAGGAGCTGAACTTGCAGACAAAGAAAGATACCAACGATTAGTGGGAAAACTAATATATTTGTCACACACTAGACCTGATATTGCCTACGCAGTAGGAGTGATAAGCCAATTCATGCATCAACCACAAGTCACTCACATGGAGGCAGTTTGGAGGATACTTCGGTACCATAAGGGAACACCTGGCCACAGTGTTTTATTCAAAACAAATGGGCACCTAAACACTCAAATATATACTGATGCAGATTGGGCAGGAGATAAAGGAAATCGAAGATCAACATCTGGATACTTCACACTCGTGGGAGGAAATCTTGTCACATGAAGAAGCAACAAGAAACAAAAAGTTGTGGCCCTCTCAAGTGCTGAAGCAGAATTCAGAGGAATATCAAAGGGATTAGCAGAGATATTATGTATACGCAAGCTGTTGACCGAAATCGGGTTCCCTCAAATGAAATCCAGCAAAATTATGTGTGACAATAAAGCTACGATTCAAATATCAGAAAACCCGGTTCAACATGACCTTACAAAACATATTGAAGTGGATCGACATTTCATCAAAGAAAAACTTGAAGACGGAATCATAGAAATTCCTTTTGTCCGTTCTGAAGACCAACTAGCAGACATCTTAACCAAAGCCGTCAATGGGAAGATTTTTGACAAATGTCTTGACAAGTTATGTATTGGAGATCCCATGCACTACTTAACTTGAGGGGAGTGTTGGATAATTGAAAGAAGTGTAAAAAAGTCAAAGTGGGTAGTGGTTGGGAGCAGGAAGTTGTGGTAACTTTCCTTAAATGTAAAGTTGACAAAAGTGTGTATTGGTGGCTATATGTACCAGTAGTATGTAAGAAGGAAATACACACTTCAATAATACAATCAAAAATTTTGTGTTTTCGGTTCTAAAATCTTAACAATTATAAATCTGATGGAGGTTTTTGTGAGAAGGTTGGGTAAACATCAAACATGCTTAAAGGGAAGAAACCTATGCGAGCTGCTTAGGTTTCACAAAGGAAATATTTATATCCTATGTAAATCCTTTTAATATATTTCTCGTGTTCTTGGTATTGATTTTTATTTTCTCTTGTCACTATTTAAGCCTACTGCTAAGATGGTAGGCCGTGCAAAGAAGGCGACTGTTGCCAAAAAAGCACATGGACCAAGCCATACCAAAAAAAGTTGAACGTGAATATGTTGAGGGTGAGTTTCTTACCACATACATCACACACATATATTCACCTACACAAAATTCATGTGTGTTTTTGTGGCAGGGTGCGAGTGTTGCACCAAAGATGACTGTGTAATCAACATATTCCGTATCTCGTGGTGGTCTTGATATATTCCTTCGTGTGGATATTTGTTGAAAGATAACACCAGCCCTTCTGAAATGGTCAGTGAATTCCGGTTGCAAAATGGTGACTTATTTATTAACATTTAATTATATTATAAAATAATGAATCATGAAATTTTATCTTGCATGACACTATATTTGGTTGTGGTAAGATTCATTTGGAGTCTACGGAAGCAGTTAATCTAATAGTGTGGATGAAGCTAATGTTGGTTTCAAGCCCTCAAATTACACACACAAAACTCACGTGAAGAATGAATTCTCAATTTGCAGCGAAATAGAAATAGAAAAGAACTGGTCACTTTATTCAACAAGCAAAACATGCTTAAATAGGCAAACATATCTAATGGACTCTTTAACTACTTTACCCACTATCCCTAGGACTCGGTAAAACCTGAACAAACTTTGACCACATTTAAATCATCTGAATAAACATGCTAAATTAATATTAACCTACTCTTTAATAAAACCGACCCATCATCCAACCCGTCAAGATTAAATCCAACATTCACCCCCTTAATCTTGACCTCGGTCTTTCTTCTTGCTATTCGATCTAACCACACGGGTCTTGATTCTTGCTATTCGAACCGTTACGATCCGGTCTCTTGCTACTTGCTACGAACATACCACTTTCTATCTTACATTCCCGGTCTTTCTCGATCTCCATCTTCTTTACCCGAGTTAAAAACCCGTCTTCTTGCTTCTGACAATCAAACCCACTTCCTTCCTTTCATAATTTATTGTCAAAAATTATAAATAATAGTGCCACCTTTTAAAAAAATTCCTGTACACTTCCTAGCACCATATGGGTCATAGGCTTGCTTGGTTTGACTTTTCAACACCTTTCTTTCTTGAGATTTGCACTTGCATACAAAAGGCAAAAACCTTTCTTTTCTAAACAGCAACGATAGAAAGGAACCCACACGTCCCTTTTCTGACCACTAATACACAAAAGTGTAGAAGCAAACAATTCTTCTCAGCTTCTTTTAATTAGACAGAGTGCCAAAACAAGAAACAAAACCACATAGGTCGTCTTCTTGAGTGGATAAATCGCACAACCGTTCCTCTTTCACATGGCTGCAATACTTTCCATCTTCTTCAACTAAATCGATAAACAAGATATCCCTTCTTCACACAGCTTCACGGTCGTCTCGGTCTCGGTCACTGCTACGGTCTTTCTTTCTACTTGCTTAACGGTCTTTTCGTTCTAGGTCTTACTTTCCGGTGAAGAGAACATATTCGATCTTCGATCGCCGTTCGGTCTATCACGGCTTCTGTTCTTCTTTTCCGGAAATGGTCTTTTTCACGCCGGTTCTTCGGTCACGGTCTTCACTCCGACGACGGTCACGGTCTTCGGTCTTTAGTCGCTGCTGTTAGCAGCCGGTCTTCGCCTTCTTGCTGCGATTCACATGAAATCGCTTCCTCCCATTCGATCCCTCCTACTTAGCGATCACAACTTGCTATTCTCGTGCTTCGCTCGTTCTCACCCGTACAACCACGGGACTGCTGCTGCTTTCCCGAGAACGACTCTCAAACCGGTAGACGGTGTCCTCAACCTCGCTCTGATACCAAATGTTGGTTTCAAGCCCTCAAATTACACACACAAAACTCACGTGAAGAATGGATTCTCAATTTGCAGAGAAATAGAAATAGAAAAGAACTGGTCACTTTATTCAACAAGCAAAACATGCTTAAATAGGCAAACATATCTAATGGACTCTTTAACTACTTTACCCACTATCCCGAGAACTCG
This sequence comes from Deinandra increscens subsp. villosa, assembly GCA_039602395.1. NCBI lineage: Eukaryota > Viridiplantae > Streptophyta > Magnoliopsida > Asterales > Asteraceae > Deinandra > Deinandra increscens. Next base: position 16,058 of record JBCNJP010000410.1, read on the forward strand.
GTAAAACCTGAACAAACTTTGACCACATTTTATTCATCTGAATAAACATACTAAATTAATATTAACCTACTCTTTAATAAAACCGACCCATCATCCAACCCGTCAAGATTAAATCCAACAGCTAATAAGTGTGTTCAACCTAAGGAACTGTTAATATTAGTATTTGATTAAAAAAGAAATCCATAGTAATCGAGTGGGAACCTAGCTCATCTTTTACACTTTGATAGTTGAATTTTCTAGCAACTCTTTCTAGGCTTTGATATAAGGCCTTTGGAGACACGCGTTATTAAAGAAAATTGTGTTTCTAAAGGTGTTGCGCCAATCAAGTCACCCTCATGTTTCAAAATGCTTATTTATGTTTTCTGTTTACTAATGTCACTCAGCTAGTACTAATAGCTAACCTTTATGATTTTTACATACTGTTAGTGTATGTCACGGTACTGGAAATTAAATTCGAATTTGTAAACAGAATGATAACAATACTATTTTTATTAAATTTAGAACAAAATTACAATACTACAGAAAGGGGTAGACGCAGAATAATGAAATAAATGCGAGAAGAAACAGAAGACGAAGCCAGAGCTCATGTTGAACACGATTTCCTTAAAACAAATTTCGGTCTGTTTCACAGGATACGGTGGCTAAAGCAACGTATTGCCGGAGTTTTTACTTGCCTGAGATCGCAGAGAGAGTCGAGGTCGAGAAGAGGAGAATGGTTTTTCGGTGTGTCTTTCCTGTCTGCTATGGACGGGTTTAAATAACCACGAAATGGAGTGCTGTCCAAGACAGCAATCAGCATTAAAACGCATATCAGTTTCTAAGATCAAATCATGTAGAAGCATATTCCTATGCTATGAGTGTCTCGTGTATTGTATCTATGTGAGCGTGTCTGAGTATGAGTTGTGGTAGAAATGTCTTTAGTGGCGTACCACATGGTCCGGCGGACCATGTGGTCCGGCGTACCAGTTTGATACGCTGGGTGGTTAGTCACTTAGTATAAATAGGTAGTGTTAGAATGATAGCTAAACACTTCTGAACGCTTCTGTCATTTCTACACTTTCTGTGTGTGTTTCTAGAGAGAGAAACTAGAGAGAGTTCATTGTAATCTCAAGTGATTCAATAACAAATCTCTTATTTACACCCGTGTTCATTACGTTTGATCAAAGCATGCAGTAGTAAGATCGTTTCTCGCTTCTACAAGTGGTATCAGAGCATTTGGTTGCTCTACTGCTGTGTTTTTGATCGATTTTCGGAGTTTTAGAGAGAGAAAGCTTGGTTTTGGTAAGTTTTTCTTCAATTTCTTCCAATTCTGAGTGATTCCAAGGATAAAAATGATTTCTGTATGCTCCTGGAGTGTTTTCGCATCATATTGATCCAGTTTTCAGCTTCAATTGTCAAAATTCGTGAAAATCAGTCGATTTCAGCTTTATTTGCGTCTGCTCCGCTGAAAGATCAGCTGGTCCGCTGACTGGTCCGCCCAGGCAATCTTCAACGAACTGGTCCGTGGCGGTTTTGGCGTATCACATCTGATCCGCTGGTTTATTTGGTCCGCCGTATCAAATTTGATACGCTGAAGATATTTGGTCCGCATCTGGTTCGCTAGTTCAATTCTGATTCGCTAGTTCATTTCTGGTCCGCTGACTCTCATCTGGTCCGCTGGGTTCTATCTGGTCCGCAGTTTAACACTGATCCGGAATCTGATCCGCTGATTTGTGTTTGGTCCGCTGGCAGAATAATGACCTTCACTAAAACTGACGTAATTTGCAAACCATTTGGAGTTACGGAACCCAATACCAGCCAAAACGTTCGTCTTTCCGAGATCTAGGACTTGTACCGGCCTACGGCCAGTACAGTTCAGTTTTGACCCCCAAAATCCGCTTGGAAGACCTTCATTTTTGAGTTCAAAGTTTTTGAAGAATTATTTTCGGTGAAAAATGTCCGATTTTCAAGCGTTTGCAGCTATGCAAAGCACGGTACAAGCTATGCTCAATTTTGATAATGAAACAGGAACAAGTCAGAAAGTTCCCAATTTGTTAAAGTTGGAAGATTATCAAAATTGGAAACAACGTTTTTCTGCATACATCAGCACAAATGATATTGATTTGTGGATTCCGATTCGAACGCTGTATGTGCGTCCAACTGACAATGGAGAATATAAAGAGATTCAAGATTTTGATAAGGATGAAAGAAGAAGTTATGAACTTGAACAAAAAGTTTATGGTTATCTTACCATGGCTTTGTTGGGTTACGACAGTGGCATTCGGGTCTTGGTAATAGCAATTTTTTTTTTTTTTTATATTTAGAAATAATTATTTACAATAAATAATTATTAAACGATTACCGAATAAATAGTAAATTAAATTTGGATAATTAAATTAACGATTAATTTAATAGGCAGCGGAAAACGTTTCAATTTACTAACGCGAAAACCAGATAATTAGCGTAAACCTAAAACAACAGGATTCGACAATCACCATAACGCGCAAACACCAAAACGCGTTTAAACAAGAACGCGACTTATAATAAATATAAACAGTCAATTGAATCTAAACTAACTACGAGTTTAGATATACCTGAGCGGTGATTCAAACAAACGCTTGAGACACCGGAAGTCAACGGGTGACGCTAGGGTTTCACAGAAGTGATTCGTCTGACGAATCTGACTTTCCTCGCGGACACGGATTTACTACGCGGTGAATCAAGCACCGAGAAAATCTTGTACGTCGGATCAGGCGCGAACTAGGGTTTCGCGGACGACGGCGGAACACGTGTGAGACACGGTTCTCGACTAGGGTTGTCGGCGGTGGAACCGGCGACAGCGAGGAGGCCGGCGGCCGACAGGGCGGCGGCGAGGTGCGACGGAGACCGCGGCGGTGAGCGGCGGTGGGCTGCGGTCGGGCTGCAGGCGGCGGCGGCTCGGCTTCGGCGGGCTGCTGCTGCGGCGGCTTGATCGCGGCGGGCGACGGCGGCCCGGTAGCTACGGCGGCAGCAATGGAGGAGGGCGGACGGCGGCGGCTTCGAGAGCGGCGGTCGGCGGCAGGGCTGAAACGACAGGGCGGCGACGGTGATCTAGGATTAGGGTTCTCGCGAACAGTTCGTCTGAGAACAAGGAGGCGGCGGCGGGGTGGCCGTCGGCGTCGGAGTCGCGAGAGGGAGGAGGGGAGGCCGAAATTCTCAGTCGGAGGATTAGGGTTTCGTCTCCCTTAATCAGTTATATTTATAACTGATTTAATTCCGTTTAGCCCCTCGATTTTACCTAATCCTTAATCGAACCATTTAATTTCTGAAATTAACATTTAAACCTTTAAATGTTTGTCGCTTGCCGAGTATTAGTCAAACTAATGACATGTCTGTTCTCGTCCATGACGTAAATTATATTTAACGTCTTTTGTCGCTTAATTAAACTTAATAGTAATTAATTATTTATCTATTAAACTATTTAATAAACAAATAATTGATTCCTCTGCGAATTTGCCGGTTATAACAGTAAGCGGTCTTAAATACCCGTTGCCTCCGGTGTAACTCTTACGGGTCTTAACCGGGTCGGGTACTTGATTTAGTCGGATCTGGACACCTAAATCCAACAGTCTCCCACTTGGACTGATCGCGACTATCAATCAAGATACAGTCAGAGGTGCTCTAGCTACACGTGGCTGTCCCAACCAGTCATGACACTTCAAGTCTGAACAACCAAGGCATATCAATAACTTGTGATATAGTTTAGACTTAAGGTATTTGTAAAGTCATCAGATCCTTTCTGTATGTGACATCAACCAAAACAGAGACATGGATTTAAACATTCTCTTTGTGTTCGATCATTATATTTCTCGTTTTACTGTTCGAAGTGGTCCAATCAAACACACAGTAAGTTTGGGTAAGGCCTTACACTTCACACTTGGAACTAACGAGAGGGCCCATGATGTCAAACTGTTGCATTGAAAAATGCAAGAGTACAGAATTCCATATTGACCACATACAGCTCCCACTAAACTTCAGATCCATTCCCAAAAGTAACCGTTATGGCTGGCAGTTACGCGACAGCGTTAAGCTACAATCAAAGAATGTTCTTTGGCAAACGGGAGGTCGCTCATGTGTCTCAGGTCTAAGGATACCGTTGAGTATACCATCAATCAGATTTGTCTTATGCTAAGATCCATGAAGACATTCTGACATGAGTTACGTCCAGACGTCATTCCCCAATGAGGTCTTGTGAGTCTAGAGGTCAACACCTTGAGTCCAGAGTCAGAATAGTCTTGCTTCAGGCGTTGCTCCCGCAATGCCTGATCGACTACGGACTTTTAGAATATTAAACGAAATATTCATGGATAATAAAACGTATAAAATTCGAACGCGTTACGCAGAATTCAGACTCTCGTCTAACAACTTAGAGGAGGCCGAATGATATGGTGCAAACGACAGTGTTCGACATCCAACACTAGAATCGAATATCGAAGTGATGCAGAATTCGTGTACTTAGTAGTAGACTAATTTCGCTGATCTAGCCCGATCGCAGAAATTATGGATTCGCTATCAACTGCTCGCATTTCGATTTAGAATTGCCAATATCTGTTGTTTCTCGAGACTCAGTGTTTTATCTTGAACAGTGAATCTTCTTAAGTGAATCGAACTTGTGATAATGGAGCGCCCTTGGTAAGCACACGTATGACTGTGTTATCACTTGAGCATGTCAACCGACTATTTATGGAGTCGAATTAACCCTTGAATGTTTTATAGCATTCTTAGTTCAGATTCAATTAAGGTGGCTATTAATGTTCAACGGATAAAATTTGTACTTGGTTGATGAACATATATTTTTCTCATCAGTGTTTAGCAGTGATGATGTGATTTTCCATCTATGGTCATGGCGTAACATCTTACGGCAACATTCTATGCAATGTTCAAGTATTGGATTCATGTCTACATCATATTTAGTATGATTTGAACTGTTTCAAGAGATTAATCGCGTGTGGTTGCTCAGTCATATCACGATCAATACTTAATATGATCTTGAAACTTACAATTATTTGAGGTGTCATTTAACGTTTCATCTCAGAAAATTTAAATGATCTTTAAATCGGCACTTGATCGTTACTCCAGTAAGGATCTATGGCGATGCTCCCACTTGCTTGAGGCAGATTGACATTCCTATTTTCATCTTTCTTTCAAACCGTTTGGATATTGATTTACACGAAGAAAACGTTGTAATCAATTATCGTTTACAAGAACGAAATTGTTTGACTTCGTAGTATGTGGTACGAGAGTCTAAACTCAATATCCAGATGTTATGACTTGCTCATAAGTTCATAGACGATTGTCAAAGTCATTTCAGAGTTTGATAGGATGATGCGCTCGTCTATGATTGTTTGAAAGTGTCTCGTGATGATCGAGAAGATGATTTATCCTATCGGACCCTGAGGTCCGACACTAGAGGATGTTTCCTTATTCAGGTAAGGTTAAACATGCCAACTCTAATTGGAATGTCAATATGTTCCGCCACGCAACAATCCATTGTTGGCGAATCATTATTTATCTGGCTCGTCTCGTTTAGATGCGAGAGTTACTTTACATAGTCCAGCGACTTATCTGAGTCACCTTTCTTTAGATATTTAAAGATCTAGCTTTGGACATGTAATTGCTAAATTCCATCTTCGCAAGATTCCGGTCTTGGGATTGGAATTTAGTTATGCAAGTGTTGTGTGAAGGGGTGTCACGGTTATATGAAGTCAAGGGATTTGTTGTGGCAAGTCATTAGTCTTGTGTGTTACCAGTTTCATAATGAAATGTTGGATCGACGTATAGAACACTTAGTGCTCGTCGAATTAAAACACACGTGAGTACAACTATTGTAGTCTAAGACTTCCAAGATGTGTCTAGGTATATACATTTTATGGTAATGTGCACCAGAATTGGTGTGACCATACTACAATATTGTAACCAGCAGGTGATTACTCCTGTAGTTGTTCAGCTGGTGATTCGAACTTATATGATCAGACGTCTACTTGAAGCAGAGGATTGATATGTTCATACGATTGTAGATCGAAGCGGCGATCTTCAATCGGTTCGAATTGATTTAATATTATCGACGCTGGATGGTTTAAAATCACAGGACTTTATGAACCATAATTGCGTCGTGCGTTGTCACGTAACTATTACGATATACGCTTAAGACATTATAGCTTTGATGGCACATGATAACCAAAAGTTATCATGTTGCAATTAAGCTAGCCTTAATCAAATCAAGTGCACCAGGTTGGAAGATATGTTGTTATGGGATTTTGAATCTAATCTAACAAAAGGTTGAATCAAATTCAAAGTAGATTAAGACCAAACATGTATGTTTCGAAAATCAACCATTGTCAAAACATGTCATAATCAAAATCCAAAGAAAGCAATTTGTTCATCCTGGAAAACAGCCAGGGAAAACCAAACAAAATCAGTTGTTTTAAAATCACCAAGAATTGTTTTAAATCAAAACTCAGGACGCGAACTTTATTTGGGTGCGACAATCGCAATGTAGTTCAGCGTCATCTTGGCTTGCTTTCTTTCAGCTTCATGCACCTACAAAATGTAAGGTATGTCAAACATATATTTTGTAGGAATAAGTGAAGCATCATACAACATAAACTTATGTGTATACCTGAGGAATTACCCGGCTGGGCTTTTCCACTTTTCACCTTGGCAAGATATTCTGGGCAGTTTCTTTTCCAGTGCCCCATCTTGTGGCATTCAAAGCACTCGCGCTGTTCAGGCGGTGGTGCTTTGGTTGCCTTAGGCTTGCTTTTCTGGGAGCTTCCAGACCCTCTGGTTGCAACTGCTTTGCCCCGCTTCTTGTTACCACGTCTGCCCTTCTTTACCTCAGGCTTCTTGACGCCTCCTGATCGGATTGCGAGTACATCGGGTGCCTTACCGTTAACAAAATTAACTTCAGCGGTCTTAAGCATTCCGTGAAGTTCAGTCACTGACTTTACCATGCTATGCATGTTAAAGTTCACCCGGAAAGGAGTGAAGGCACTGGACAGTGAGTGAAGAATCAGGTCAGTCGCCATTTCGGCAGGGATGACGTAATTCAGTTTTGCTAAGCGGTCGATGTAACCCTTCATCTTTAGGACATGAGGGCTGACGGGAGCGCCTTCAGCCATGCGACAACTAATAAGTGTCACAACGGTGTCATAGCGTTCCTGTCGGGCCTGAGTTTCAAACATGCCCCTCAGATCACCGATCATCTGAAAAGCCGTCCTGTCAACCATGTTTTTCTGAATCTCAGATTCCATGGTGGCTAACATAAGACATGCGACATTTTTGGCATTTGTACGCAATGTGTTATGGGCGTTTCGCGCCGCTTGCGTGTCAGCTTCAGGTTCCTCAGGAACCTCAGCATCTAACACGGTTTCCATGTTAGCCATTTTCAGGACGATTCTCAGATTCCTTTCCCAATCAAGGAAGTTGGCGCCATTAAGTTTCTCCTTCTCAAGGAGAGACTTGAGATGGAAAATCTCTTGGTTTGCGCGGTTAGCCATCTGAAACAACAGGCAAATGTTTTAGTGTTTCGATGTTTGATTCGTATTCAAGGATGGCAAGCTAATCTTGAATAGGAATTGGGAATTCAGTTAGTTAGACAATTTCTCCAGACAGCGTAAAGTGCTTTCAAAATTCCTAAGTACCCGAACGGACAACGATTGTCACTTGTGAGTCTACTATCACAACTCCCGTTATGGGGCTTTCGCGAACGGATCAACGAAATACGTTTAGCCCCATCTATGCCCATTTTGTCTACAAGCCGACCAGAGGTACGGTGTTGAAATACTCCAATACCAAAGGTGCATGTAAAGAAAAATAGTAGTTGTCCTAAGCAGTCAGTGTGAGCGTACGGTGTTGAAATACTCCAATATGCTCACCTTGGAAGATACCCTAAACACCACGTGCGGTGTTGAAATACTCTAACACGGATGCATCGGTAAATATGTTCCAAGTTAGACTTGACTTAGGATGGCATAGACTACCGGTTTTAGGCTTACCAGATAGGATTATTAGGTCATATTTTAATATTAAATGTGACGACAGATTTTATGAATCCTATCTCACTCGAGACGATCAATTAAATAACCTAAGTATTAATGATCTACGTGTCGCGAGTCGATAACCAATTTCTTTTGAAGTTCGATTACTTTATCGAAAAATCCGAATTTAATGTCGAATTAAATTGGTTAATAATTTTTATAAAGTCGTAATAAAATTAGGACTTTTATTAATCGATTAAAAATTAGTTTCAAAAACTAAGTTTGGGTTTTAAGTCGGCGTGTTAATCTAATTAAGACAAGCAACCAAAACAAGCAAACACACATGTACATATTCGGCCATGCAGAGCATTCGATATTGTCAGAGCCTATGACAATATCGAACAAGGGCAAGGGACATAAAAGTAAATCAACCACGAGAATAGAAAAAAAACTCCCTGATTGACTTAGTTGCTCCCACTGGCTTCAACAAGCTCCTGCGTGTCATCAGGAAGCGTCGGTCTTGCTTTGACTTCTAGCCATTTTCGAAAATCCCATACAGGGATGATCTCAAGTGGGTCTTTGTATCAAGCTCGTCTTGTTCGTCCAGTCGAAAATGAGCGATAATAATTTAAAATAAAACTATTCTATTTTAAATAATTACAACTTTGAACCCAACAAAATTGGGCCAATCCAAAGCAGAACACATGGGCCTAATGGGCCAAACCATAACGAAACCATGACAACATAATACAGGGTTGGGCCGAATATGCACGAAAGATAATTCAATCAATTACGTTGAATCGGATTATGTTTAGTGGATCCAAATCGACTAAACATATTTAAGAAGCGATTCATTCAATTTTGCGACTTTCGGGTTCAGAACCCCAGTTCGCGAAAGTGTGCCGGTTTAAAACAGACCGGCCTGGGTTTGCGTGTGGTGATCAAGGCTCTGATACCACTGTTGGGTTACGACAGTGGCATTCGGGTCTCGGTAATAGCAATTTTTTTTTTTATATTTAGAAATAATTATTTACAATAAATAATTATTAAACGATTACCGAATAAATAGTAAATTAAATTTGGATAATTAAATTAACGATTAATTTAATAGGCAGCGGAAAACGTTTCAATTTACTAACGCGAAAACCAGATAATTAGCGTAAACCTAAAACAACAGGATTCGACAATCACCATAACGCGCAAACACCAAAACGCGTTTAAACAAGAACGCGACTTATAATAAATATAAACAGTCAATTGAATCTAAACTAACTACGAGTTTAGATATACCTGAGCGGTGATTCAAACAAACGCTTGAGACACCGGAAGTCAACGGGTGACGCTAGGGTTTCACAGAAGTGATTCGTCTGACGAATCTGACTTTCCTCGCGGACACGGATTTACTACGCGGTGAATCAAGCACCGAGAAAATCTCGTACGTCGGATCAGGCGCGAACTAGGGTTTCGCGGACGACGGCGGAACACGTGTGAGACACGGTTCTCGACTAGGGTTGTCGGCGGTGGAACCGGCGACAGCGAGGAGGCCGGCGGCCGACAGGGCGGCGGCGAGGTGCGACGGAGACCGCGGCGGTGAGCGGCGGTGGGCTGCGGTCGGGCTGCAGGCAGCGACGGCTCGGCTTCGGCGGGCTGCTGCTGCGGCGGCTTGATCGCGGCGGGCGACGGCGACCCGGTAGCTGCGGCGGCAGCAATGGAGGAGGGCGGACGGCGGCGGCTTCGAGAGCGGCGGTCGGCGGCAGGGCTGAAACGACAGGGCGGCGACGGTGATCTAGGATTAGGGTTCTCGCGAACAGTTCGTCTGAGAACAAGGAGGCGGCGGCGGGGTGGCCGTCGGCGTCGGAGTCGCGAGAGGGAGGAGGGGAGGCCGAAATTCTCAGTCGGAGGATTAGGGTTTCGTCTCCCTTAATCAGTTATATTTATAACTGATTTAATTCCGTTTAGCCCCTCGATTTTACCTAATCCTTAATCGAACCATTTAATTTCTGAAATTAACATTTAAACCTTTAAATGTTTGTCGCTTGCCGAGTATTAGTCAAACTAATGACATGTCTGTTCTCGTCCATGACGTAAATTATATTTAACGTCTTTTGTCGCTTAATTAAACTTAATAGTAATTAATTATTTATCTATTAAACTATTTAATAAACAAATAATTGATTCCTCTGCGAATTTGCCGGTTATAACAGTAAGCGGTCTTAAATACCCGTTGCCTCCGGTGTAACTCTTACGGGTCTTAACCGGGTCGGGTACTTGATTTAGTCGGATCTGGACACCTAAATCCAACAGGCTTTACCTACTGAGTTGTTATATCAATTCAGTACTTGCAAGAAGGCTAAACTGTTATGGGATGCTTTATCTGCTCGATGTGAAGGCAATGATCAGTATAAGAAGAGTCGAAGGAAAGTGTTGAACAAAGAATTTTGAAAATTTTCAACAATATGACAAAGAAAATATTTCTGCTCTTGTTTCAAGATTTTCACATTTAATTAGTGAGATGAAAGTGGTCAAGATTGAAAAGACCGAGGAAGAATTGAAAGAGAAATTGATGGAAGCATTACCAGAGAAATGGGAAAATTATGTGTTGTTGTTTACTCATGACAAAGACTATTCCACATTATCATTTCATGATTTGACCGGAAAGCTTCATGCTCGAGAAATGGAAATGATGAATTCAAACAAGTCCACTGCTCAATTACAAAATCCTGAATTATATCATGGACAAAATTCTGCAAGTATCAATGCAAAGGCAAAATCATTCAGTATTAATTCATCAAATCCACCTCAAACTGCTTTTGTTGTTGGTCATGGTTCAGGAAATTCTGGAAATTCTTCAAGAGGGTGTCACTTCACTGTTCCAAATCAGTCAAGTTCGACTTCATATTCAACAAAAACACCGGATGAGCACTTGGCATTAATCTCAGCTTTATTATCTTCATATTATGGGTTGCTGAATGATGGTTTGACAACTTCTAATCTGATTGAAGAGGATTTCGATCAAATCGATCCTGATCATCTTGAGCAAATGTATATCAATTGGCAACTGGAAATGTTAGCTCAATGAGTTAAAAGATTCAAGAAAAAAACTGGATTTCAAAGTTTAAATCCAGATGGCAAAGTTGGCATTGATAAATCAAAGGCAAAATGTTTTAAATGTTCCAATTTTGGACATTTTGCTCGTGAGTGTTCAAAATCAACTGCTTCTTTATCAAAGTCTTCAACAACATTGGTGTCTCAAGTTGATAAACAATATGATTGGGGGCAAACTTCTAATTCACCAGTTGCTTTAACTGCCATTGCTCCTGCATCCAATGAAGGTTGTGATTGGGATGCTAATGTACTTGAAGCATTTGAAAAAGCACGAACATCAAATCAAGGCTATGATTGGGCTACTGATGACATTAATGATGAGTCTGCATGGACTGGTTCATCTGCGATGATTGCTCAAATTGTTCATAGTGATAATGAAGTAGAGATAACCGATTCTGAATCTGATTCAAGTGAATCTGGAAATAGTGGTTATGAATCCGTTTGTGAATTCTGTTCTCAGAAAGATAAGAAGATTCAAAGTCTGATTAAGGAAAATGAAGATTTGGTTGCTGATAGAGAAAAGTTGGAAGGTGTTGAGCAGGAATTTGAAAAGAAATTTACAAAATTATCTGCAGAAAAGGATGAATTAGTTCAAGAAGTGAAGAAATGGAAAGATGAAGCTGAGGATACTGCAAAAGATTTTCAAAATCTTTTTGATAAATCAAAGTCCAGACTTGATACTCTTATTCAACTTTCTGGTGATCAAGCTACTAAGATTCAATCTTATCAGACTGATATGGAAAAGTTACTTGATGAGAAGAGGGAGTTGGTTAGAGTGAACAAGTTGCAAAATGCAAATTTGGATATTCAGAAAAGAAATGAAGATAAACTCGAGAAGGAA
>JBCNJP010000411.1:0-27780 GCA_039602395.1 Deinandra increscens subsp. villosa
GGTGATGTCAGTCCAATGTGTCATCATTATTATGCTTATTTTGTCTTATTTATTTATAATAATGGTTGGATTACGTTGCATTTTCACGGGTTTTATGTTTTGATATGCCAAGAGCTTAAAGAGCTAAAGTCTGGGTTTCAATGAAGATTGGAAGCTGCTGGTACAGGGATCGAGAACCAAGCGGGAACGAGTGAAGACTTAGAAGAAATTGAAGAAAAGTTCCTGAGATCCAGATCTGGGCGGTACGCCCAGAAGAGAAAAAACCAGGGCGGTACGCCCTGGTGTATAGAAAGCAGCCGGAAGAATAAATCCGGGCGGTACGCCCAGAATCCCATAATCTGGGGCGGTACGCCCCGAATTGGCCGATAGAAGAAAATTAGGGTTTTGTTATTTAAACTTGTTTGTGAAGTTATTAGACAAATCTTTCATCATTGTGCGACCAGAGGCTTAGGGTTTACGATTGGAGCCCTGTTTAGGAGCTTTTTGAGAGATTTCAATCATTCGGTATTTTAATTTAATGCAATCTTTTATTATGTCTTTGTCTGTTTCATTAGCTATGTCCGGCTAATCACCACTAACCGCTTTTGGTGATTGGTTGGTGAAATCGTTCTATTCTTAATCAATTGCTTAACTAGTTGTTTCGGAATACTTGCTACCGTTGAACTCCCGCATGCTAAATTGTTGAATCTAACTAGTAACCTAGGGTTTTAGTGGTCCACCGTTTATTGATCTAGCACTTTCTTGCGGCAGGACTAATCAGCCCATTAGGAACTTAGGTTATTAGGTCAAGGAGGCAATTGGGGGGCATGTCTATGTGTCACAGTTAAGTAATTAGGTTTTGCCTAGATCGGTAACCAACCAGGATCCAAAAGTGGTTAGCTTTGTTTCATTTGATAATTCAATTAATTTCCTAGTTTAAAGTTAGTTAATTTGTTAGTTAATTCACCCAACAACTCAAAACAGCCAAGTGGCAATCTTAGGTAATTTTAGGTTAATTAGTAATTTCAGTTAATTAAGTAATCAATTAATCAATTTCCACATATTCCCTAGGTTCGATACCCTAACTTCCACGCGCACCGTTCACTACTGAGGTTCGAGCGCGACTCGCACGAGGACAGGCAGATGAGGAGGTTCATTGAGATGCCGTTGTTACATCACCGTACGATCGACTGGGGTTTGTTGGCTCAGCTGGGGCAGCTTGAGAGGATTAGAGGGCTAGTGACTGATAGATGGAGGAGGGCATTGACCCCGAATGACCACCAGTACTTGGAGCTGACTGTGGAGTTTTTATCGACATTCCAGGTGGGTCCGGGAAAGTTTGGCGATGGGAACGCCTTGTCCTTTGCTTTGGACCGTCAGACTCATCACATGAGTATTCCTGAGTTTGCGATCGCATCAGGATTGTATACACAGGAGGAGGTTGAGGCACCGGCGTTTGCGGAGCTGCCGAGGGGGCTTTTTAGCCGACCACACCCCTAGGGGGTTACTGATTTACAGCTTACTGCTTTCTGGGATGCGATTGGGTCGGTCCCTTATTTGGATAGTGTGGTGGAGTCTCAGATTAGGGATCCGGTGATTAGGTATATTCACAGGATAGTTGCGTGTACTATTCTCGGCCGTCGGTCCGGCGTCGAGAAGGTCACGAAGCTAGATTTAGCGGTTCTGCGTTCGATTGTTGAGGGACATGACCTCAATGTTGCCAGGGTTTTGATTTCATCATTTGCTAGGAGGAGGACATCAGGGAAGGGCGTCCATCTTAGTATGGGGCCCTATGTGACTAGATTGGCCAGGAGATTGGGCGTTTTTGAGCCGGGTAGGTATTTGGAGACTCATTTGACGATTGGGGCTGAGACTTCTCATTACGAGTTAGCCGATATGCGGCTGGCATCGATGGTTACTATGACTGATCCCCCGCAGTGGGAGGCCGTTAGGGGTGTGATTGTGCAGGGTGATGAGGCAGCTAGGGCCGCGAGGCGGCATAGGATTTTACACCAGGTTGAGAGGCCACTGAGGCAGAGACCAGAGAGGCCGCCGAGGGCTGATCAGGTGACATTGGATATGGTTCAGGAGACGGTGTTGGATTATGTGGATGTTCGTTTTGAGAGGATAGAGCGGGCGATGCGCTGTATGATGACCCAACAGGGTATGGCTATCCCTGATTTCTTTCAGGAGCCCGAGGGTGATGCTGGTGGAGTTGCGGGAGGTGATGATGTTGGTACTGAGGGAGATGCTGGAGGAGATGATGATGCTGCTGGAGATGATGCTGGAGATGATGCTGGAGGTGATGAGGAGTAGGTGCTGTTCATGCTGTTATCACTGCCACTGCTGATTGGTTTTGTTTCTCTTACCTTGTACTTTTTGGTTATTTTGTTTTTACTAGATCATGGTCTGTATGATATTATACTATATGATAACTGGGGGTACTGTATGGGGTAACCGGTTGGGGTGGTTGTGTTTTCTTTTTGATTGTATATATGGCATGATGTGTTTGTTCTTTAGTAGCATTATGGTGAGATGTGATTCCCTACATTACTTCTTCCATCCGATTTCTGGAATTCACGATCTGTGCGAAAGGGTGTTGGACGACTTCCGAGGAGCTTTTCACGATGATATCAGGGGAGTGTGTTTCAACTTGTTCTTTTTATTTATTTATTTTCTTTTTATTTATGCATTCTATTTTATCTTTATTTTTATTTTTATTTTTTCTCGTTCGTGTCTGTATACTCGTCATGTGCGTGTTTCCTATCACATTGAGGGCAATGTCGATCTTAAGTGTGGGGAGGGGGACATGACGTCAGTTTTAGTAGTTTATAAGAAAAAAAAAGTAAAAAACATAAAAAATCCAAAAAGTTTTTGCAATTTTTGAGTCATTTTTAGTTTTAAGTGTTTGAGTCAAATATGTTTTTGGAAAATTGCCGGTACATGGAAAATGATAGTACAATTGGGAGTCGATTTTCAGAATAAAAATGAATAAAGAAAGGGATAAGTGGTAGGAAAGGAGAGAATGGAAAATATATCTAATTTGTGATGTGTCGGTAGGCCCAACTGATTTAGTAAAGCTTAATTATCCCATTGTGTTTATTTGTGTATAAATATGTAAATAATTCGGCTTGCTAGTGGGTTCCCATTTTAGAGGTTAGAGTAAGATTGAAACTGATAATTAGGAGGAAAAATACCTTTCTAAATTAGAGACTTATATATCCTCAGAATAACTGGCACGCTATGATCTTTTTGCGAAAGCAAATCCGAGAAATAACGGCGCCCCATCTTTCCATCTTTTGAGCATATTAGGTAATAAATTGGTAAATGAATTAGAGTGAAGGGACAAAATACTCACGTACGAACTAAGGATAGTATCCCGTGGTGAGTGCCTCTGACGATGTTCTGGATCTCGCGGGCAAAACACTCACGTATGATTTCGGGGGTAAGATCTTGTGAAAGAATGCCTCTGATGATGTCCGTTGGTAAGTATATTTAAAATTGACCAACTATAAAAAAAAATGAAAAAAAAAGAAAAAAAGAAAAGAAAATGAAAAAAAAATAGAAGCATCAGTAGTCAAATAAATGCTCAAGCAATTTCATTATCCATTCAAACTCATCATTCTTGGGATATATGAGTATCTAGTTTAACTAGGGTGGGGAAAATATAAATATTTCATCTTTATTACCCTTTGCTTTGACCGAATATGAGTCGGGATTAGATTGAGCTAGAATTTTCTCAATGTGGGGCACATTGGTAGGTTGATAACTCTGATTGGTAAATTTATATAAACACCTTGGGGGCTCAAAGATCAGTGGTTGGGTTTAGTCGGATAGAAATATCGGTGATTGCAATTAGTATATATGAATACATTTTTGGAATGTGGAATGCAAAAGATTGATAATTTAAAATGTTGAATGATTTTGAGTTGATTTCCCAATTATAATTCCATGGCAGTTTTTCCGAGACGGAAAAAGTCAAGTGTGGGGATGTGATGTCAGTCCAATGTGTCGTCATTATTATGCTTATTTTGTCTTATTTATTTATAATAATGGTTGGATTACGTTGCATTTTCACGGGTTTTATGTTTTGATATGCCAAGAGCTTAAAGAGCTAAAGTCTGGGTTTTTATGAAGATTGGAAGCTGCTGGTACAGGGATCGAGAACCAAGCGGGAACGAGTGAAGACTTAGAAGAAATTGAAGAAAAGTTCTTGAGATCCAGATCTGGGCGGTACGCCCAGAAGAGAAGAAACCAGGGCGGTACGCCCTAAAGTATAGAAAGCAGCCGGAAGAATAAATCCGGGCGGTACGCCCAGAATCCCATAATCTGGGGCGGTACGCCCCGAATTGGCCGACAGAAGAAAATTAGGGTTTTGTTATTTAAACTTGTTTGTGAAGTTATTAGACAAATCTTTCATCATTGTGCGACCAGAGGCTTAGGGTTTACGATTGGAGCCCTGTTTAGGAGCTTTTTGAGAGATTTCAATCATTCGGTATTTTAATTTAATGCAATCTTTTATTATGTCTTTGTCTGTTTCATTAGCTATGTCCGGCTAATCACCACTAACCGCTTTTGGTGATTGGTTGGTGAAATCGTTCTATTCTTAATCAATTGCTTAACTAGTTGTTTCGGAATACTTGCTACCGTTGAACACCCGCATGCTAAATTGTTGAATCTAACTAGTAACCTAGGGTTTTAGTGGTCCACTGTTTATTGATCTAGCACTTTCTTGCGGCAGGACTAATCAGCCCATTAGAAACTTAGGTTATTAGGTCAAGGAGGCAATTGGGGGGCATGTCTATGTGTCACAGTTAAGTAATTAGGTTTTGCCTAGATCGGTAACCAACCAGGATCCAAAAGTGGTTAGCTTTGTTTCATTTGATAATTCAATTAATTTCCTAGTTTAAAGTTAGTTAAGTTGTTAGTTAATTCACCCAACAACTCAAAACAGCCAAGTGGCAATCTTAGGTAATTTTAGGTTAATTAGTAATTTCAGTTAATTAAGTAATCAATTAATCAATTTCCACATATTCCCTAGGTTCGATACCCTAACTTCCACTACTACAAAATTAATCTAGGTTGGGGATTTGAAACGGCCTGACAAACCGTTATCAGAAGGAAGTGGAAATCGATGAAGCCAAGGTGCGAAAACTGTTGAAGTTAAGGGATGAAGGTGGATATGAAACGGTTGATCACACCAAATATCTCCGCTTCTTCAGAAATCTTGGATATGGTGGTTCCCTGCAGAGCAAAACCAATAAGAAAGGGAAGTTACCATACAAATGGAGGTTCCTAGCACACACAATTCTGGTGTGTTTGTCTCCATAGAAGGGCGGATTTGACGAGCTTGCCAGTGAACAAGCTTTTGCCTTCTATGCTGTGGTAAAAAGTGAAAATTTTAATTTTTCCAAACTATTTTTCAAGCCCTAAAATCAAATGTCCAATCTGAATATGTTTACCTATATCCTAGATTTTTTACTTACATTCTCAAAGAAGAGTACCCCCAAATAGTTTGGCTTGGTACAATTTTACATCAGAAACTTCTAAATGAGAAAACTTTTTCCAACCTTGCTTTAAACAAGTCTGCATTTCTTGGAAGGGACACTGACTATCCCTTACCAATTCCAAGGCAGTTTCCTGATGAACCTGCTACTGCAGAGGTTCAAATGGAAACTGTAGCAGCAACTGAGCCCCAAGCTCAAGATGACAGAACTGTGGACCTAATAGCATCTGATCCCACATCTGTCTCAGCTTCCTCTTCTCTCAAAGTCTTTCAATCCAAAAAGAGGAAAGCTTCCACAAACACTACCACTGCCACCTCCTCATCCAACTCACCCCCTGTCATATTCAAAAGACAGAGAAATGTGGTAAGTGGGTCTCCTCCACCTAGTACCACCAACCAACCCGAAGCTTCTAACCCCGCCCAAGGCAAAAAGCCTAAGCGGAAACTGGTAAAATTGGGATTATCTCTTAGGGATGAACCTTCAGTTGAGGGGGAGTCATTAGAAGCAGATGTACCATCCCCATCTGAACATTTATCACCCCTACAACCCCTGTCACCTAGGAGTGACAGTGCTCCCAATCTTGGCTTAAATGAAGGTGTTATTAACTCACCTGCCTCATTACATGAGAACATCCTGATAAGCCAGGACCTAGTAGCACTGCAACCCCACTCCTCACCGGAGGTGAATCTCAGGAGTGAAGAAGAGATTCATGCAAAAAGGGCTGCTGCTGCCCAAGGATCCCTACTGGATCTTGGTGTCAGTAGTAACATAAATAAGACCCAATTTGCGGCAATCTTCTCTGAATCAGCACCTGGAAGTCCTTTATTGGAACCAAGGGTTGCTGAAACAGATGAGGAGAATCTCTGGTGCCAAGAAGCCACGGGTACCAATGCTAATCAATCTCGGATTGATAGTTTGGTTTTGTCCAAGGATACTGGCAAAAAGCCAGTTGAGGACAGTTATACACTACCTGAATTGACGAAGTTGTACCTTTCTCTGCAAGCACAGGTTGAAACTCTCAACACAACTGTTGCCAAATTGGTTCAAGCTGATCCTATTCAAACTGAAGCAGGTCCTTCAAGCCCTATCAGAGATGCTGATGAAGTTATTGCAACTGATGAAGCTGATACTGTCAAATTGGGGGAGAAGCTACCCTCAAGACCTGTCATCACAGAAATTGAAGAAGTTCAAAGGATACCGGCTAAAGTCAGAGCCACAACTTACCAAAGAATTGGTGTGAATCCCTTCTCAGTTGAAGAGAGTTGGGTGAACATGAGATGCAGTCAACTGATTGCCATTTCTCCTTTTGAGGACCCCAATCTCACTGAGCTTGTTCAGTCGTCCATGCTGATTGCTGGTGCTCTCCCTGAGCACATCAATTTGATCACGACACTCCTCAAGGATGTCATTTTTCCGGCTGAAAGAGCCAGTGATCAAGTGGCAGGAAATATTGCCTCCACCAGCAAGGTAGCAAAAGATGTTGAAGAAAGCACTACAACTGTTGCAGTTGCTACAATGACTAAAGGGGAGGATGAAAATTTGATAGGAGAAGGAGAAGGAACTGAATTATTGGAAATAGACGACAAAGAACCTGAAGTCACCAAACCTTAGGTGGTGACTGAAGGGCAAATTCATGTTCAATCGGAAGTTCAACAGGAACTTCAACCGGTAGTTCAACCGGAAGAACACAGGAGTGAAGGAGCAGAAGACATAGCCGAAACTTTGATGCTGATAGGCAGAGGTTAATCTCCATTGCCTCTCAATTGCCTACCAAGCTGGTAAAGAATGATGAGAATTACCTACTGCTGAATAAGGTAAAAAGGGCACTTGTGGTTAGAAATTTGAAGAAAGAGGAAGAGGTAGCTTAGATGCAAGTTAGGGGACTTTTCAGCTTGATTGATGAAATCTTTTATGAACTGAAGGAGAAATTGCTGCTGTCAATCCTAAATTGGTGATGCCTTCACCTTCAGAGCTGATCTCAGGTACAACAACTGCTAATGTTAAACCTGAATTTATTGATATTGCAGATGTACCACCTCCACCTTCCTTTATTTACAACCCAAACCCAATGCCTACTACAGTTCCATCTATTCTACAGTCACTTGCCATCACACCATACAAACCTCCCTCCATCTCCAAGAAAGTTGTCACTAAACTTGCCAATCCAAAGTACAAAACAGACAACTTTACACCCATCATTCCCTTCAAGAAGAAGCCTTCACCTACCATGGACTTTTCTGATATTTTCCCTCCTACTCCACCTTCAAGCCCAACTCTTGAAGCCAGTAAACCAACATCACAAACCTCCCTTCCTCCACTCACCATCAAAGAACCTTCCACCACCATCATCAAACCTACTAAAGCCCAAGTTGGCCCTTCTTCATCTGACAAAGGCAAGAGACCTGTTGTGCCAGAATCTACAGTTGATTCTGATGAAGAAAGATTGGTCAGAAAAAGGAAACTGATGCATGCCAAGAACAAAAGAAATCAAAGACAAAAGAGAAAAGCTCCACCCAGTAAAAGACAAATTATGGGTTGGACACTGGATGAAGCCACATTTGATTTCACCTTTACAATGGTAAGTGGCATAACTCAAGTGGTAAACGTTCACAAGGCCACTTCACAACTTACTTTGCTGCAAATGACAGACATCATTCTAAAACATAGAGAAATTTTGAATCCTTCAAGAGCTGAGCACTTGTTAAGGCTTGTTATTCAGCCAACTGTGCTGGATTGTGGAATGCTCTACAGAAGCAGTTTAGATGGTGACTCAGCTGAAGAAGAAGATGAAGTGCCTACCAGTGAAATAAAGTTTATCATTTGGGAAGAGGAGGAGAAGCTCTTTTATGTTCACAGAGCTGATGGCACCTTCACAATTCATGAGTCTATTTCTGCTCAAGAAGAATGGAGCGAAAAGGACTGGGATTCAATTAAACATGTGAAGGTGACCAAAACAAACTCAAAAGAGTTGTCTCAGAACCTTGATGCCAGTATCAGAACCACGGACAAGTAGGTCAAAGAGAAGAATTTTTTTTGGGTACAAGTCAATTTTTGAAGATAAACATTGGAATTTGACAGCATCAGCTTAGGGGCAGATTGCAAGGAATATTGCGCTTGGAAGATTTCCGGCTGAATGCCAATTTTACTATGTTCCGGCTGAAGTTGAAGTTGAAGTGGAATTCTCACTTCAAGCGGAACTGGCAATTCAAGCGGAAAGAAGCAGTTTTGTCCTTTAGCGAATATTCCGGGTGAACTCGATTATCCACCAGATAATGAGTTCAACCGGACTTTTCCTAAGATGTCTTTTCAGCAAGTCTAATCCTGCAAAAGGTTCTCGTATGCTTCTATATCTGATTCAAGCCGCTCTCCTAAAGTAGTATGTTGATGCAAACACGCAAGATATTCCAATTGCCGATGGTTATTCTTTTGGTAGTTTGTATTTGACTTTTTAGTTTACGGTCTAGATTAGATCGCATGAGATC
Source organism: Deinandra increscens subsp. villosa (assembly GCA_039602395.1). Taxonomy (NCBI): domain Eukaryota; kingdom Viridiplantae; phylum Streptophyta; class Magnoliopsida; order Asterales; family Asteraceae; genus Deinandra; species Deinandra increscens. The sequence goes on from JBCNJP010000411.1 coordinate 8,969, forward strand.
AATGGTTGTCATTGATCTCATCAGCACTATATATAGCATAGCTAGCTCTTAGTTTACACACAGTTGTCATCTTTGTTGTTATCATTTCTTGAACAACTTGTAATAGTGTAGCTTTGAGTTAATGCAAATAGTGCCGAGTATTGATACTTTGTTGTTACTATAATTCTGCAAATCAAGCTTTTACATTATACACAAGAACTCAATATTGCTTAAGTAAAGTGAAATATAACTTTAATTCCGCAGGGTTATATTTGCAAGTAAAGGGCTTTGTTTAAGTTTAACTCTAACTTATAACGATCCTACAAAGCATCAAAGGCTTCATCATACTTCTAACCCAAGATCTTCATCCCATGATTGACATTAGGGTTGCTAGGCATTTTCCTTAAGTTCTTGGTAGCAAATAATTGCATAGCCTTCAGGTTAGGAGTCAGCTTTTCCCATTCGTCATAGATTGAGGGATTATCTTTTCTCTTGAGAGCCTCAGCCCGTTCCTCTTCATTGATTCTGATTTGTTCCAACCTAGCCAACCGCTCTGTCTTCCGGTACTCACACACAAACTTTCGGAGACCAGTAAGTCTCTTCCTGTAGTATTCCTTTTTATCAATGTTCTTGAATTTATAGAAGTTGCGGAGTGCTTCAGAGTTCATACTGGTGGTGGTGGATTCAATGTATGCTTCAGAGTCAGGAGGGTCAACGGACGAGTTCTCTGGAGGAGGAATGTATATGTTGCCGATGTCAAGGGTAAGATCAGAGAGATGATCGCAGATGGGAAGAAAGTCCACAGTCTTGGTTGTGACGGCAAAGATATCAGCTAGGAGATCAGATTGTGCTTCAATAGTTTGATTTTGAGGTAGGTGAGAATTCAACCTCTCCTCATCAGTGTATAACTTGGTTAACTCAGTGTTAGTGAGACTCATTAGATATTTCAATGAGAAGTTGTCTTTCATCAGAGTTCTAACCATGTTGGTTGTAACAGAGTTGTCATCAACATCCACATTGGTGCCCTCTAAGTTTGTGACGATGCGGATCAAAGGTTCATTTGTTCTTGTTGATTCTGAACGATCCGGCAAAGTGCTCGAGCCTTTTGCATACATGACAGCAGGAGGATGGTTTGATTCATATCTTTTTAGTGCTTCAGCCTTTTCTTCGAGAAGTCTATTTTGTTCCCGGTGAGTTTCATCAATAAGCGCTCTACGGGATCTTTCTTTCTCAGCTTCTCTTTTTCGATGCTCTTCAGCAATTTCTTCAGGAGTTAAAATCCTTTTTCCTCTATCCTCAGTAGAAGGACCAGGTTGTTCTGTAACCGTAGGCTCTTGAGTTGCAGTCACATTAGGTTCATCTTCAGTGTCAGAATCAGAGGAGAAGTGCACAAAGGAGGCTTCACAGATTTGATCACGGAAGCTTTGCTCAGCCGATACATTAGGAACAGATTGACTCTCAGATTCTTGGGAAGCACTTGATTCTAGGTTGATGATATCACCATCTGCAGGAATAAAACCTGGAACATGGGGTGCAATATCCAAAGCAGAAGCCTTAGCTGAAGTCTGCATAAGCTCAGAAAGTGAAACTTGTACATATATGTCATCCACCTCCTTCTTTACTTGAATAGGAGTGGGAAACAGAGGTTCCATTTCTTCATCCTCACTCTCGATCAGATCCAGATCAATGTAATTCAGTGGATTGGCATCATTCATGAGCACATTCATACGTTCTTCTAGCTCATTCATGTCTTCTTCATCACCGAAGTCTACAGAATATGGATGTTCCTCATACGAGACTTCACCAGTGTCATCTTCGATTGACTCGATCAAAATACCACAAGAGTTTCTTCTCGAGTAGATCTTTTCTGCATAGTATTCCCTGAAGTTGGCCATAGCAAAATCTAGGAAGGCCGGGTCAACGTGCATATGACGGACTCCTTCAGTCAAGGGAACTAAGGCAGTGGATGTGTTAGTTGAAGTCTGAAAGGAGGGTACAAGAGAGAGTTGAAGATTTAAATCAGATGCATCAGCAGCTTCCTCATTTGAAGTTCCCTCAATAGCAAGTGCCTTGGCTGCCTGTGAAAATCTTGGAGGTTTCAGATTCTCTGGCACAGGAGCAAGCTTCTTGATTGAATCCAGAGTTTCATCTACAGGCTCGTCATGAAGGAGACTGTTGACGAAAGATTCATCGTCGTCTGAGGAGTTCAGCTCATCTCCTTCTATGACCGTATCTTCATCAAACTCAAAATCACTGTCATGCATGGGGCTTGAGGTGTCTTGAGCACCTGTAGAGTCTTTACCAGCAGGCATGGTTGTAGAAGAAATAGGATCTTGAGAATTGCCGCCATCAGTTCCTTGATTAGTTTGAGGTTGGTCATGAGGCAACTCACTTTCTTTATCACCAACATCATCACCATCTGGTTTGTCACTATGTTGTTTATCTTCTCCTGATTTGCTTAACAAATCCTTGAGTCTTTAAATTTCAGCCGCCTGTTCAGCAATTACAAGTGACTGTTCACTGATCTTTTGGTTAGCCACTTGTAGAGAACAATTGAGGTGATCGTTCTGACTTTGAAGATTAACAACTTCAGCTTGTAGTTCCATCATCTTCTCAGATTCAGAAACTGTTGGGCTTGTAGTCACGGTACCAGAGGGGTCAGTGGTAACAACAACATCTTTAGCTATGGTCTCCAGAGGTCTCATATCCATATCAATCCTATCACTGTGATCAGCAGGAGATGGAGAAACATGTGTTGTAGCTAATGCTGTATCCAGTTGAGTGCTAGATGAACCAACAAATTCATACTCATCTGTGGAACCGAGCTTTCTTCTGATTTGGAGTTTCTCTGTGCAGGACTTGCTTCTTACAGCTCTTACCGTGAGTAACTCAGACGATTGATTACGATCATCAGCAGTAAATGTAAGTTTGTTTAAGATTAACTTAGGAGGAGACTTAGGAGGACTTTCAGTCTCAGCTGCAAGATCATATGTAAAATCCACTTGATCGAGAGACACCGAAGAGTCGTCTTTATCTAAATCATCCTTGGACGGCTTATAGCTTTCATCTGATGATGATTGTTGTGTCATATTTGTCGAGGCCCTGGAAGATTCTACAGTCCTTTGTCTTTTCCGAGGGTGAATCTCTTCAGTTTGAGCAGGACTGTCATCTGAGCTTGAGGAGTTAGATTCATCACTACTTGTGTCATCACCTTCCTCAGCTTCTGAACAGATCACATTCACTGGACTCAAGGAGTGTTCAACATGCTCAGACGCTTCAACATTTCCACCTTGGAGATTCCCAAGGTCTTCAGCAGCAGCAGCAGGATCTGAGATAACTGGGGCATTCACGTCCAATTCATGGTGGACTTGAGCCGCATCAGTGGGTTCAATTTGTGCTTCTTCTGCAGCTTCACCCATGTGAATATCTCCTTCAGCATCAACGGGAGCTAATCGAGCAATCATCTCGGGAAAGAAAGGTATCACTTTCCCCTGATAGTTAGGGGCTGTTTGGTATCGTCTGTTTTATTAAGTGCTGAACCAGTAAGTTGTCTGGAGGAATAAGAAATTCTGTCTCAGTTAGTGCTGAACCAGTAAGTGCTGTTTGGTTGCACTTCTGAATGGATGTGCAGAATGACTATTTTATCCCTGTAAAGTAATTTCTAGCAAATAAAATGGAGCTGTTTGATAAAATCCTAAATGATTAATAGTTATTAAAAAAAATACAAACCGTCATAGAAAATCCAAATTACACATAATTCCTTAAAAAATCATAAAAACATACTGAATCCAAACAAATTAATTGTTTGACATTAGTTGAGTAGCTATCTCGTCACGTAAAATAGCCATATCCTCAATGCTTTGTGAACCCCATTCCATGTCGTGAGCGGACTGGCTATGGCTTTCCTCATCTTGTGAATTTCCAAACAAAGTGCCCTCGTCGTATTCCATAAATAACTGATCATGAATATTCCATTTCCTTATAAAGTTATGGATGGCAAAATAAGCAATCACTATGTCTCTTTGTATTGGAAATGGAAAGGGTGCCATTTGTTTTAGGATTGGGAATCTTGCCTTCAAAACACCATATGCGCGCTCAATAACATTTCGGAGTTGTGCGTGAGCATGGTTGAATTTTTCTTCCTTAGTCATTGCCCGTTGTCGTCGAAAATCGGCTAACCAGTATCTCGTATTACGGTAGGGAGCCATAAACCCACGAGTGTTGGTGTATGCAGCGCCGCAAAGGTAATATTTGTCTGTAAATGTTAGTACCATAATTATTAAACAAAAAACATATAATCAGTTACATCATAGTTAGGGAATATTTGTTTAAAAACCTGGTGGGGGGAAAGGAAAGCCGGTAGTCGGATTAAAGGCAACTTATTTAAAACACGTGAATCATGTGCTATGCCCTCCCATCCAGCCCATACGAAGGTGAATATCATATCAAAATTACAGATTCCCAAGACATTTTGAAAGCAATCACCTTTTCCTCTGCCCCTATAACGAGTCTGTTGATCGGTAGGTACGATTGCATGTACAAGAGTTCCATCTAACGCACCTATTGCTCCAGGGAATATTTGTTTTAGCCTTCTATGTCGGTCTGAAGCATCTGAAATTGGATTAGAAGATGTTGGAACTATAAGTTCTCTTGCAAAATTCATCATCCCATTCAGGACCTCGTGAAAACATCTATGAATTGTTTCTGTTGAGTGTTGAAACCTCCGTTTAACCATTCGAAGACGCTCATTATGTCCTATGACAATAAAAAACATAACCATCTTTTCTTGATATGTTATTGACCTACTACTCTGCAACCAATTTCTTTGGTTAAAATGATTGCACAATAGTACATACGCATCACGTGACATACGCATCACGTGACATACGCATCATCTCAAGACATTGTGTAGAAGAGCCATGCAACAATTCTTGTGTGTATTCATGACCTGTCAATGCCGAATTCAAATCTCTTACACTTTCATTCATTGTTGAGACTAATAGTAACCATTGCCAACAAAAGAAGAGGAAAGCGATAATCTCCTCGTCATCGGAATCCATTGGCTACCTGTCACAAAAAAATTATCAAAACATATAATCCAAATAACATTCAAAAAACATATAATCCAAATAACATTTCATATCATAAACATGTTTCCAAAGTACATATCATCCAAAAGACATATCAGCCAAAATACATAGCTTCCAAGACATAGCATCCAAAATATATCATCCAAAAGACATATAATTCAAAACATAAACCCAAAAGACATCATCCACAAACCTAACTAGCGAACAACCCATACTTTGCTCCTGCGATCTCAACCCATTGCCCACAACTTTCTGGCTCAAGTTCAAGAAACACTTTCCTAACATCATAGCTCTCACCAAACAACAAAAGCGTCGTCTTGTACCTCGCATCTGATTGTCCCCATCCTAATGACTTCAACTTCGTCATACATGATTTCATATCATTGTGTTTCTCAAGCAACGTCTTCGGCACCCTGCTAATATTCTCTCCAACTTCTAAGACCTTTGATCTGAATGTTTCCTTGGCTTTTCCTTTCTTAGGACCAGTTAGTGACTCTTCACTAACACCTTGACCCGATGGTTTTCTTTTATTTTTAGAATGATCAGAAAACTCTTCACTAGCACCTTGAGTCGGTTGTGTTCTTTTGCTCTTTTGACTAACCACAAGTTGCATTTCAGTGGCATCAATGTCCTCAAAATCATTTTCATCAAACACTTCTACAGCACGACGTGGAAGTGTAGAAGATGGGCCCCAACTACCAACGCCAGTAGAAGTAGATCCTTCAAACAATTGAATACACAACTCGGGATGATCAAGTGGCGCTGTTCTCAAAGTTTCTACATGTTTGTTGGACTATATGGAAAAAATTATAAAAAATTACTATAAGGTTACTGAAATATATATATGTATATAAATATATATATATAAAAAAACAAAATACCTTAATCTCAAGTTGCCATTCTTCTTCCGATAAGTTAAACATGTTTGTAACAGGGTTATAGACATGTTGCCAGTTTTGTTCTTAAGCTTTGACCAAGCTGTAAACTTTAGTTTCAAGTAATCATAGCGATTCTTCATTTTTTTTTATCCACTTCAAAATCATGTTCCGTTTTCAATTTTTCTGCAATTCTTCTCCATGACACGGGTTTTATAGTCTTACCATGAAGTGCCACTTCATGAATACAGGATTCTAAAAAAGTTTTATCAACTCCATCTAGCTTCCAGTTAGTTCTAAGCTTTTTTTGTTCCATTTCCCTTTAACAAACAAGCATTTACCATCAATCAAAAAACCCTATCCATCATGTAGAATCAACTAAAAACAACAACAAGCATCAAGCATCAACATTTAAAAACACATATGAAACATATAGCATCAACCAAAAAAACATAACAAATTTAAGCATCAAGCATCAACATTCAAAAACACAAATGAAACATATAGCATAAACCAAAAAACCATAACAAATTTAAGCATCAAATAAAAATTTTAAGAATCAAACCACATTCAATAATGATTGAACAACATAATTTAACCAATAAACCACATCAATATGTAAAAAAAACCTAGATTTTGGGCAAAGAACATACAAATTGGACCAAAACCCCACTAAACAATGATGAAGAACAAATTTCGAGCATCAAAATCCTACTAAACAATGATCAATAAGTGATTTATAGCATCAAATCACAACAATTTAAAAAAAAAACAATTTAAAAAAAAAACCCTAGAATCTTACCTTGATACACAGCGCTGAGGAGGAATGGCGGAGCGAGGGAGGAGCGGAGCAGGCGTGAGGAGGACGACTGGCGACCTCAGTGGCCGCCGGAGATGCCCTGGCGTCGCCGGAGCAAGGAGCAGCGGCGGAGGCAGCCCCCAGGGAGAGAGCGTCGAAGTGGGAGAGGGGTAGAAAGGGGAGACCATCGTGTTTTTTTGTTTCTTAATGATAAAGTGAGGGTTTTTTAACTGGTTCATCAAGAGGCTATCCAGATCTCTTACCGATCCAGATGTTTTAAAAACAGTCCAACCAAACAGTCTGGATCTTCGCGATTCAGACATTTTCTCATTAAGTGGCCATCCAGACCCTTACCAAACAGCCCCTTACCCTTGTGGTACTTACTGTACGAGCCAGTATTCATTGTACTTGTGGAGAATGTCTCTCCTTTCTTCACCAAAGTTGGGTAGTAATGGTCCAGGATGGCTTGAACAAAACGAGGGTACATCAGAAACTTCTTTTGCCTTCCAGTGGGGTGCAGGTTAGAAATCATCCACTTCAGTAGTTGGTGGGAAAGATTGAAACCATCACCTGAGACGAACCCATGGATAGCACATGCAGTGTCATCAATAAAATCATCTGGAGCTGCCTTACGGTGTCCAAATGCCGCAATGAAGAAACTGATAATAAATTTATAATTTGTCGGGAATAAAGTCTTCTGAACTTTGTTGCTGACATCAGGAAGAAAGACACACGAGTATCCCATTCTTGTGATAGTTGACTGCTACTGAGCCTTAGTGAAAGTCTTGGGCTTGTCAGCATCTTGTAGAACCAGGACAGTTCTGATCTTTTCTTCAGTAATCTCAACATCAATATTCTGAATTCTAGACCTTATCACACTTGTTCCGTCATCAAGTTCTGCAGATTCAACATTGTACCAGAATGCTTCAATAATACCCTTGTAGATAATAGGGTTAATCTGCATAGCCGTTGCCCAGCTTGATTGTTGCATAAGATCAAGGGCTTGCTCGTTAGCACCTTCCCAGTTTTTGTTAAATATGCACCTTCCGTTGTGCAGGCGACCGTACTCTAAAGCTTCTGCAGCTTGTCTGGGAGGCATCTGCACATATAGAATTACAAGATTACATCTAATTCAACACTAGATGAATGTCATATCACACTAAACCCGTGATAGTGACAAAGCTTTTCATTTGAGTATTAATGACATAAACTAACTCATATAGTGCATATACTTCAAAATGATCACAAGCAACCGAAATGTCATGATTAACAAATGTAAGTATTTCAGGAAAAATAACAGTTGTGTGTGAAGTAATAAAATCTGGAAAAACAAGGAGCCAGATCTAAATCTCCAATAACATTGACTTAATTGAATGTTTTGCATGAAAATTGAAAAATGACCCATATGAAGATTAAGTTAACTAAATTCTGAATTGTTGGAGGGTCAAGGAGAATTTCAAAGAGAATTCTACTACTTGGTCTCAACAACAGTCACAGATATCAAGCAAAGGAGGGCTTGGCCCACTGGGATCAACACCTGGAAGTTTAGGTTGTCCCAATTTGTCAAGTCAGTTTAGGGAAAGTCACATTGGGACTTGATTCCACCCGAGCTTGTGAACTCCTTGATTTGATATCATATGATTATGACAAGAAACAACTTAGTTAAAAACAGTGCTTTAAATGTAAGACAGGAAAGTTGGATTATAACAAAGCTAAAGATTCAAAGACCAGTTAAATGCATGCAATAAGTGTAGCAATGACTTGTCAAACATTCAGAACAATCCTAGTATATCAGAAATATAAACATTTACAGTAAATTTGTTAGAGCATATTTCTATGTCACAATGTGTCTCGTGTATTGTATCTATGTAATGTGAGCAACTGTGTAAGTCTTGTTAGGCATTTGGGCGTACCACATAGTCCGCCGGACCAGTTGGTACGGCGTACCAATGTGGTACGCTAGCCAGTTAGTCAGTGCCTATAAATAGGTAGCTTATGTTGAGAGTTAAGGGGCTTAGAGCTTCTAGCCATATTCTACATTTTTGTGTGTGTGTTTCTGTGTGTATGCTCTCAAGCCTTCATCAATACAAATCTCATTTGTATTTACATTTGATCTCGTTTCATCTTGTTATCACTTGATTAGCAATCGATCCGTCGCTGCATGGTTTTACAAGTGGTATCAGAGCTATCTGGTTTCATTTGCTGATCATATTCTGTGATTTTGGAGAGTTTTAGAGAGAAAAAGTTTGGGGTTCTTACATTTTTCATCAAATTCTTCCAGTTCCGAGTGTTTCGATGATGAAAAATGATTTTCGAGTGTTCCTATAGTGTTTGCGCACCTTCGTGATCCAAATTTCAGTCACAATCATCAGAAATTCGAAAAATCAGTTCATTCTGCGTGAAACTCGACTGGTCCGCCCGAAGAACAGATTGGTCCGCCGCCTGGTCCGCTAGGCAATATTCATCGAGCTGGTCCGTGGCGGTTATCGCGTACCAGTGTGATCCGCTGAAAAATCTGGCCCGCCGTACCAGTTCTGGTCCGCCGTACCACATCTGATCCGCAGGTATATTCTGGTCCGCTGGTTATCAATCTGATCCGCAGGTATAATCTGGTCCGCTGAGGTATAATCTGGTCTGCTGAGATATAATCTGGTCCGCTGAATTGTGTTTTGATCCGCTGAAAGTGTTTTGGTCCGCTGGCAGAAAAGTGTTCATCACTAAAATTGACGTAACTTGAGAACCGTAAAGAGTTACGGGAGCTAATACCAGCCAAAACGTTCGTCTCGACGAGATCTAGAACTGTAACTAGCCTATTGGCCAATACGTTCAATTTTGAGCTCCTAAATCCGCTTGGAAGACCTCTGTTTTTGAGTTCGAAGTTTTTGAAGCGTCATATTTCGGAAAAGATGTCGGATTATCAAGCGTTTTCAGCGATTCAAAACACGATGCAAGCTATCATTAACTATGATAATGAAATAGGAACAAGTCAGAAAGTTCCAAAATTGCTCAGATTGGAAGATTATCATAGTTGGGTGAAGCGATTCAATGCATATGCTGGTGCTAATGATGTTGATTTTTGGATATCTTACAATAATCTATACGAGTATCCAACAGGAACAAATGGAAGGCCAGTTTTGCAACAAAGTCTTACTGGTGAGCAAAAGAAGGCATATCAAGCAGAACAAAAAGCTTATGGTGCTTTAACGATGGCATTACCTTCAGACTTATTACATCAGTTTTCTGCTTACACTTCAGCAAAAGAGTTGTGGGATGCAATTCAGAAACGTTGTGAAGGTAATGATCAATTCAAGAAAAGTAAACAAAAGGTTCTAAAGAAAGAGTTCGACAATTTCAAGCATTATCCAAATGAGAACATTTCAAAGCTTATTACTAGGTTTTCACATTTACTAAGTGAAATGTCTTTAGCTGGCATCAAAAAGGAAGAAGCTGATTTGAAAGAGAAGTTACTAGAGGCATTACCTGAAAAATGGGAAAACTATGTAATGATGATTACTCATGATAAAGAGTATTCAGGGTTGTCATTCAACAATTTGATTGAGCAGATACAAGCAAGAGATATGGAATTGAATGTAAACAAATCCATGCCTGCACAAGTACAGAATCCAGCTGCATATCGGGGTGAAAATGATTCTACCATAAATGCTACAAAGTCAACCATTTTTAGTGAAGGTCCTACTACTGCATTTCTTGCTGGAAAATCTGAGAGCTATGGTTATTCTCCAGGTTCGTACTTTTACAAGTCCAAATCAATCATCAAAGCCTACAATTCCTGACAAGACATCTGAGGATTTAGCTTCATTGCTATCTGCATTTATTTCATCGTCAGATGGTTCAATTTTTGGGAAAATTGGAGAAGGTGATCTGTCTGCAAATGACTTAGGTCAGTTGGATGATGATCATTTGAATGAGTTAGATTTACATTGGCAATTTGCTATGACTGTTGAAAGAGGTAAGAGATACATGAAGAAGCATGGTAAACAATCTTTTCTTCCAGGAGGAAAACTTGGATTGGATAAATCCAAAGTTAGGTGTTTCAAATGTTCACAGATTGGACATTTTGCTCGTGAATGTAACAATTCAAAAGTATCTGCTTCCTCATCTTCAACAACCAAGTCAAATTCACAAGCATTGATTTCACAAAATGTTGAAGGATATGATTGGGAAAAGGATCTTGCGATTATTGAAGAGAGACAAAATCAGCTGGCATTACATGCAAGTCAAAATCCAGAGAGTTCTACTTCTAGATATGATCCTAATACAGATTCTATTTACAAAACATCACCTGCTATGGTTTATAATCCTCATCTAAAACAGTATGTTAAATTGTATCCTGATGAATCTGCATTAATTGCCGAGATTGTACGTACGGAAGTACATGATTCAGATTCAGAAACAAGTTCATATGAAACAGGAGTGGAAGATGGTACTGCAGAATTTACTAAAGAGTTACAGGAGAAATGTGCAGCTTGTGTTGGTGTAAATGCTAAATTTGAATCTTTGTTCGAAGCTAATGGTTTGATAACTGAAGAACTTAAAGTTGTGACAGTTGCTTTAGAATGTTCACAACAAATATGTGCTGATTTAGAAAAAGTCAATTCAGAATTGGTAAAAGAAAAGGATAAATGGGTTGCTGAGTATGAAAAAGAAAAAGCTGCTCATCTTGATGCAGTTCAAGATTTTGAGAATCTATTTGAGAAAAGCTATCCTGTCCAACAAAAATATGAAAAAGCAAATGCAATTGCTGTTGAAGCTGCAGATAAAGTTTTAGAGCTTCAAGAAGAACTTTCAAAGCTTCGAGATGCAAATGTTCAGGTTTGTGAGAAGAATGTCATTTTAATAAAAGATGTTGCTTATTACACGAAGAAATGGGAGAAAGTTCATGCTGAGTTAATGGAGATGTGTGATACAAAAAGGCAAATGAAGTCAGAATACAATGTTTTATCAGATCAGTTTATTGATACTCAGAAAGAATTATTGGATGCTCAAGTTAAAATATCTGAGTTGAAAATTGAGATTCTTGCTCTTCAAAAGCAAGTAAAGAATTCAGTTATGTCTCCTACTTTACTGAATTACATGTACAATCAGGAGAAGAGTGACAAAAGCGAGAAAGAAGAGGAATTACATTCTGTTCCAGCTCCGGTGGTTATATTAAATCCTCCATCTGTATCACTTGATCCAAGAGTTGAATTGCAAGATTATTCTAAATTTGCAACGTCGGCAAAGAAGAAGAAACATAAATCTGAGAAAAAAGGGAAGAGGTTAGGTGAAGCTCCGAAGTTTATATCAAATTCCAAATTTTTGGAGAATGAACAGGTTTGTGAGAAAGTGGTTTCAGTTTCTACATCTGCTAATGAAGAAGAAAAAGCTTTGATTCAGGATAACAAATTGCAAGATATTAAAGCCAAGTTCACTAGCACAGCTAAAGAACGAAATATTCCAGAATCTTCGTCAAGTTCTTCAAAAATTCCAGGTTGCAAACAAAAAGGTTTGGGTTATATTGTTCAAGAACAAACAGTCTCCGCACTACCAAAGAAACAGCTGAAGGAGAAGGTTTCAGTTCACAAGAATCAATCAAAGCAGAAGACACAAAAGGTGTTCAAATCAGAGGATGCTGCTTATTATTCTGGAGGGTGCTTCTTATAGTTCTGGTTATTCTCCACGAAGTCCACCTCCAAGGTATGATTCTTCGATGATGAAAAATGATTTTCGAGTGTTCCTATAGTATTTGCGCACCTTCGTGATCCAAATTTCAGTCACAATCATCAGAAATTCGAAAAATCAGTTCATTCTGCGTGAAACTCGACTGGTCCACCCGAAGAACAGATTGGTCCGCCGCCTGGTCCGCTAGGCAATATTCATCGAGCTGGTCCGTGGCGGTTATCGCGTACCAGTGTGATCCGCTGAAAAATCTGGCCCGCCGTACCAGTTCTGGTCCGCCGTACCACATCTGATCCGCAGGTATATTCTGGTCCGCTGGTTATCAATCTGATCCGCAGGTATAATCTGGTCCGCTGAGGTATAATCTGGTCTGCTGAGATATAATCTGGTCCGCTGAATTGTGTTTTGATCCGCTGAAAGTGTTTTAGTCCGCTGGCAGAAAAGTGTTCATCACTAAAATTGACGTAACTTGAGAACCGTAAAGAGTTACGGGAGCTAATACCAGCCAAAACCTTCGTCTCGACGAGATCTAGAATTGTACCAGTCTATCGGCCAATACGTTCAATTTTGAGCTCCTAAATCCGCTTGGAAGACCTCTGTTTTTGAGTTCGAAGTTTTTGAAGCGTCATATTTCGGAAAAGATGTCGGATTATCAAGCGTTTTCCGCGATTCAAAACACGATGCAAGCTATCATTAACTATGATAATGAAATAGGAACAAGTCAGAAAGTTCCGAAATTGCTCAGATTGGAAGATTATCATAGTTGGGTGAAGCGATTCAATGCATATGCTGGTGCTAATGATGTTGATTTTTGGATATCTTACAATAATCTATACGAGTATCCAACAGGAACAAATGGAAGGCCAGTTTTGCAACAAAGTCTTACTGGTGAGCAAAAGAAGGCATATCAAGCAGAACAAAAAGCTTATGGTGCTTTAACGATGGCATTACCTTCAGACTTATTACATCAGTTTTCTGCTTACACTTCAGCAAAAGAGTTGTGGGATGCAATTCAGAAACGTTGTGAAGGTAATGATCAATTCAAGAAAAGTAAACAAAAGGTTCTAAAGAAAGAGTTCGACAATTTCAAGCATTATCCAAATGAGAACATTTCAAAGCTTATTACTAGGTTTTCACATTTACTAAGTGAAATGTCTTTAGTTGGCATCAAAAAGGAAGAAGCTGATTTGAAAGAGAAGTTACTAGAGGCATTACCTGAAAAATGGGAAAACTATGTAATGATGATTACTCATGATAAAGAGTATTCAGGGTTGTCATTCAACAATTTGATTGAGCAGATACAAGCAAGAGATATGGAATTGAATGTAAACAAATCCATGCCTGCACAAGTACAGAATCCAGCTGCATATCGGGGTGAAAATGATTCTACCATAAATGCTACAAAGTCAACCATTTTTAGTGAAGGTCCTACTACTGCATTTCTTGCTGGAAAATCTGAGAGCTATGGTTATTCTCCAGGTTGTACTTTTACAAGTCCAAATCAATCATCAAAGCCTACAATTCCTGACAAGACATCTGAGGATTTAGCTTCATTGCTATCTGCATTTATTTCATCGTCAAATGGTTCAATTTTTGGGAAAATTGGAGAAGGTGATCTGTCTGCAAATGACTTAGGTCAGTTGGATGATGATCATTTGAATGAGTTAGATTTACATTGGCAATTTGCTATGACTGTTGAAAGAGGTAAGAGATACATGAAGAAGCATGGTAAACAATCTTTTCTTCCAGGAGGAAAACTTGGATTGGATAAATCCAAAGTTAGGTGTTTCAAATGTTCACAGATTGGACATTTTGCTCGTGAATGTAACAATTTAAAAGTATCTGCTTCCTCATCTTCAACAACCAAGTCAAATTCACAAGCATTGATTTCACAAAATGTTGAAGGATATGATTGGGAAAAGGATCTTGCGATTATTGAAGAGAGACAAAATCAGCTGGCATTACATGCAAGTCAAAATCCAGAGAGTTCTACTTCTAGATATGATCCTAATACAGATTCTATTTACAAAACATCACCTGCTATGGTTTATAATCCTCATCTAAAACAGTATGTTAAATTGTATCCTGATGAATCTGCATTAATTGCCGAGATTGTACGTACGGAAGTACATGATTCAGATTCAGAAACAAGTTCATATGAAACAGGAGTGGAAGATGGTACTGCAGAATTTACTAAAGAGTTACAGGAGAAATGTGCAGCTTGTGTTGGTGTAAATGCTAAATTTGAATCTTTGTTCGAAGCTAATGGTTTGATAACTGAAGAACTTAAAGTTGTGACAGTTGCTTTAGAATGTTCACAACAAATATGTGCTGATTTAGAAAAAGTCAATTCAGAATTGGTAAAAGAAAAGGATAAATGGGTTGCTGAGTATGAAAAAGAAAAAGCTGCTCATCTTGATGCAGTTCAAGATTTTGAGAATCTATTTGAGAAAAGCTATCCTGTCCAACAAAAATATGAAAAAGCAAATGCAATTGCTGTTGAAGCTGCAGATAAAGTTTTAGAGCTTCAAGAAGAACTTTCAAAGCTTCGAGATGCAAATGTTCAGGTTTGTGAGAAGAATGTCATTTTAATAAAAGATGTTGCTTATTACACGAAGAAATGGGAGAAAGTTCATGCTGAGTTAATGGAGATGTGTGATACAAAAAGGCAAATGAAGTCAGAATACAATGTTTTATCAGATCAGTTTATTGATACTCAGAAAGAATTATTGGATGCTCAAGTTAAAATATCTGAGTTGAAAATTGAGATTCTTGCTCTTCAAAAGCAAGTAAAGAATTCAGTTATGTCTCCTACTTTACTGAATTACATGTACAATCAGGAGAAGAGTGACAAAAGCGAGAAAGAAGAGGAATTACATTCTGTTCCAGCTCCGGTGGTTATATTAAATCCTCCATCTGTATCACTTGATCCAAGAGTTGAATTGCAAGATTATTCTAAATTTGCAACGTCGGCAAAGAAGAAGAAACATAAATCTGAGAAAAAAGGGAAGAGGTTAGGTGAAGCTCCGAAGTTTATATCAAATTCCAAATTTTTGGAGAATGAACAGGTTTGTGAGAAAGTGGTTTCAGTTTCTACATCTGCTAATGAAGAAGAAAAAGCTTTGATTCAGGATAACAAATTGCAAGATATTAAAGCCAAGTTCACTAGCACAGCTAAAGAACGAAATATTCCAGAATCTTCGTCAAGTTCTTCAAAAATTCCAGGTTGCAAACAAAAAGGTTTGGGTTATATTGTTCAAGAACAAACAGTCTCCGCACTACCAAAGAAACAGCTGAAGGAGAAGGTTTCAGTTCACAAGAATCAATCAAAGCAGAAGACACAAAAGGTGTTCAAATCAGAGGATGCTGCTTATTATTCTGGAGGGTCTTCTTATAGTTCTGGTTATTCTCCACGAAGTCCACCTCCAAGGTATGATTCTTCGATGATGAAAAATGATTTTCGAGTGTTCCTATAGTATTTGCGCACCTTCGTGATCCAAATTTCAGTCACAATCATCAGAAATTCGAAAAATCAGTTCATTCTGCGTGAAACTCGACTGGTCCACCCGAAGAACAGATTGGTCCGCCGCCTGGTCCGCTAGGCAATATTCATCGAGCTGGTCCGTGGCGGTTATCGCGTACCAGTGTGATCCGCTGAAAAATCTGGCCCGCCGTACCACATCTGATCCGCAGGTATATTCTGGTCCGCTGGTTATCAATCTGATCCGCAGGTATAATCTGGTCCGCTGAGGTATAATCTGGTCTGCTGAGATATAATCTGGTCCGCTGAATTGTGTTTTGATCCGCTGAAAGTGTTTTAGTCCGCTGGCAGAAAAGTGTTCATCACTAAAATTGACGTAACTTGAGAACCGTAAAGAGTTACGGGAGCTAATACCAGCCAAAACGTTCGTCTCGATGAGATCTAGAATTGTACCAGCCTATCGGCCAATACGTTCAATTTTGAGCTCCTAAATCCGCTTGGAAGACCTCTGTTTTTGAGTTCTAAGTTTTTGAAGCGTCATATTTCGGAAAAGATGTCGGATTATCAAGCGTTTTCCGCGATTCAAAACACGATGCAAGCTATCATTAACTATGATAATGAAATAGGAACAAGTCAGAAAGTTCCAAAATTGCTCAGATTGGAAGATTATCATAGTTGGGTGAAGCGATTCAATGCATATGCTGGTGCTAATGATGTTGATTTTTGGATATCTTACAATAATCTATACGAGTATCCAACAGGAACAAATGGAAGGCCAGTTTTGCAACAAAGTCTTACTGGTGAGCAAAAGAAGGCATATCAAGCAGAACAAAAAGCTTATGGTGCTTTAACGATGGCATTACCTTCAGACTTATTACACCAGTTTTCTGCTTACACTTCAGCAAAAGAGTTGTGGGATGCAATTCAGAAACGTTGTGAAGGTAATGATCAATTCAAGAAAAGTAAACAAAAGGTTCTAAAGAAAGAGTTCGACAATTTCAAGCATTATCCAAATGAGAACATTTCAAAGCTTATTACTAGGTTTTCACATTTACTAAGTGAAATGTCTTTAGTTGGCATCAAAAAGGAAGAAGCTGATTTGAAAGAGAAGTTACTAGAGGCATTACCTGAAAAATGGGAAAACTATGTAATGATGATTACTCATGATAAAGAGTATTCAGGGTTGTCATTCAACAATTTGATTGAGCAGATACAAGCAAGAGATATGAAATTGAATGTAAACAAATCCATGCCTGCACAAGTACAGAATCCAGCTGCATATCGGGGTGAAAATGATTCTACCATAAATGCTACAAAGTCAACCATTTTTAGTGAAGGTCCTACTACTGCATTTCTTGCTGGAAAATCTGAGAGCTATGGTTATTCTCCAGGTTGTACTTTTACAAGTCCAAATCAATCATCAAAGCCTACAATTCCTGACAAGACATCTGAGGATTTAGCTTCATTGCTATCTGCATTTATTTCATCGTCAAATGGTTCAACTTTTGGGAAAACTGGAGGAGGTGATCTGTCTGCAAATGACTTAGGTCAGTTGGATGATGATCATTTGAATGAGTTAGATTTACATTGGCAATTTGCTATGACTGTTGAAAGAGGTAAGAGATACATGAAGAAGCATGGTAAACAATCTTTTCTTGTAAGTCCCGAAACGATCCTTACACGATATCAATGATCAATCGAAGGTGCGGAATCCCGACGATTGATTGATTCAAGAACAAAGATGAAAACAATAAACGATGAAGAACACAATTAAATAAACAAACGATACTAATCACCTTTGATTCGTGCACACGATTAAATAATCGTCTGGTACACAGATTCGCTACACACCGAAAAGCCTCCTTGTCACTCTCTCAACTAACTGACCCCTCCTGTGAGTATTAGGATTTGTTTATATAGATAAACAAATCCTAAACCTAATTTTCGGATTTGATTAAACAAGCCCACTAAACACCCCTTAAACTCTTTCTAATTGGGCCCTAACATGTCCAAAATGGCCCAATGACCCAATACAATGAAAACCCAACTATTTTACACCTATTCTATCACATAGGCCTTCAAAATAGTCCGCCAAGTGATGATTTAATACACAAGCCACAAATTATTCCCTTACAATCTTCCCCTTGGCTTGTGCTATTAAATGTCTTCTACTTTCAATCTTCAGACTTGCAGTCTTCTCCTTGGCTTGAGCATGGGTTGATGAAGATTCTTTTCTTTAACAATCTTCAATGGGCAGCATATGGGATGTTAGATGGCTCTCTCTCTTTATCAGCATCAGCTTGAACTTCAGATGATAAACACGTAATGAGAGGAGGATTCTCATGCACTTGTTTCTTCTTTAATGATCTTGGGTCCTCACTGAATCATTGGTAACTGACTTGACTTGCTGGTGACTTCAGAGGACAAATTTTGAAAACCTCTGTCTTGGCATTCTTGAACTTCTTGTTGTGACTGCGCTGCATCTTTTCTTCAATTAGCTTCCCCTAAACTTGAGAACGGTGTCTTTGGAAGTTTTACTTGAACAACCAACAAACTTCCCCTAAGCATAGGGTAAGTCCTTTTCCGGCTGGTTCTTCAACTTGATCAGCAGTAGAGTTCTTGCTTTGGTCAACTGAGTCCTTGACCTTCTTCTCCATGAGTTGTCTTTCTCACTTAACCTGTCAAACACAACATGAAACAGACACTAACCAGACGATGACTGGTTATCGGGTTAGCATTATTTAACCAAAAGCACTTCCCCTTGACCCGAGGACTCTTCACATTATCTCCCCCTGAGATTCTGAGGAGGGACATACTTTCTTGCATAAAATCCATAAAACTTATTAAAACCTTTAAATTAACCTGGCCATGGTTGAAAAATAAACAATAAAAACTTAAGATGACTCAAA
>JBCNJP010000412.1:0-27729 GCA_039602395.1 Deinandra increscens subsp. villosa
CTACTACAAGCATATGAAATATAGTTATATTAGTGTCTTTGTTATTATTAGTAAATACACCAAATAATAACATCCATAAGGTAATACCTTCAAACATATCATCATCCTCAGCAGTATCTTCATCTTCTTCTTCATGGTCATCTATATCCTCCTCATCCTCATCAACAAGACCAAACCGCCGGTTGTTCATATTTTGTTTCGTCGTCTCACTTAGCCCTTGCGAGCGTAATTCCCTGGTGGTAATTAAATTTCGTCGTCTCAATGACAGTGGTGCAACGAATTGTTTTTGATGTTTCTACAACAAACTTATAATCATTAGAGAATGGTTGTATTAATACAAGTTAATAAAAAAGTTGGTAACCAATTACCTTTTTGGATACTTCCACGCCCAGATCAGCAGTAAAGTCAGGATCTCCATCATTGCTGTCGGTTGATGATAATCTTTTTTTCTTCTTTCCTTGACTATCTACTAAACTTGTTACAGATGTTGAAATGTTATTAATTCCTAGTGCTATTTGTTTTTCTTTAATTTCTTGAATCCTCAGTTCTCTCATTTTCTCGTAATCAGTGGGTTTTTTTACACCTTCAACTTGCTTACCGCTTTTTAGCTTCATTGTATACCTGTTCAACGATGAATAATAAGATGCGTACTGGTTTTCATAACAGTTAACTTAATTATATCCAATAATCAACAATGTTGTATTACAATAAGAAAGTGATATAAATTGAATGTGTATAGTTTTATCAAACACCTTAAACACAAACTATGAACGAACTAAAGATTCATCTATAACCTCTTAAAACACAAACCATTTTTGAATCAAACCAATTATCTCCACACGCCCCCGATCATCCTCAATTCATTAACCAAAACCAACACCTACAAATTAACTAGTCAGCATAATCCAAAAAAAATATATATATTAACAATTTAACTAGTTACAGCATCATAAAAAAAATCATGATGATTGAAGACTACTTTTCATCAAACACATTAAACACAACCTATGAACGAACTAAAGATTCATCTATAACCTATTAAAAAACAAACTTGCAAACCACCCAAATCCACGCCGTACATGATCCTAAACTCATTAGCCAAAACCTACAAATTAACTAGTGAAAGCATAATGCAAAGAAAAAACAACAACAAAATAAGTAGTGACAACATCATGAAACAAAACAATTCTTGAGGATTGAAGAGTATGAAAAATGATTGACGCTACCGGTTTGAAGTTGATGCCGATGCAAGCCGATGAACTAGAAACAGTTGATTTGCCCTAGAACCGACTATTGTTTCCGTATATGGAGAATGAAAAAGGGGATTTGGATTCAACAGAAAGCGGAGTTTTCGAAACCACTATATCGTACTGAATTGGAAATGGGGGGGAGGTTTAATTTTTTTTTAGAAAAGTTAGGAAGCGGTTATGAATGAGATACGACCATATATGCATGATAATTAATTAGTACCGTTCGGTCAAGGTCGTGACCGAGCACTTTGATGGTGTTGGTGGACTCGATAAGGCGTTGGAGTGACATTGAACTTTAATTATCTCTGATTAACATGTAATACAATCATCCAAATTGAAAAATTGGGTGTCGGCCGTTCATGACCCTGTTTTAATTGGGCGTCCCGATAAGCCGTTGGAGTCATGTTTCCTAGGAAGCCCCATCAAGCGGCATTGGAGTGAAATGAAACTTTGCATTACCTCTTATTACCGTGTAATATGATCATCCAAAATAAAAAATTGATGATCGGGTTCATGACGACCGATCCCGCTTAATTTGGTGTTGGTGGACCCCCGATAAGCCGTACGTTATATATAGTCATGATTCCAAGGAAACCCCATCAAGCGGGCATTGGAGTGACATGAAACTTTGCATTATACCTCTTATTAACATGTAATATGATATTCCAAATTGAAAAATTGAGGATCGGGTCATGATTGACCGACGTCCACTTTGGTGTTGGTGGGACCCTGGCCGATAAGCCGTTGGAGTCATGATTCCAAGGAAATTCCACATCAGGCGGCATTGGAGTGACAAGAAACTTTGCATTAATTATCTCTCATTAACATGTTATATGATCATCCAATTTGAAAATTTGAGGATCGGGTCATGACCGACCACTTTGGTGTTGGTGGAATGTTATAAGGTCGGCGCCTCCTATTTAGGAAACCCCATGCATAGCGGCATTGAAGTGATATGACCTTGCATTCTCTCTTATTATCATGTAATACGATCATCCAAATTGAAAAAATTGAGGATCGGGTCATGGCCGACCACTTTGGTGTTGGTGGACCCCGATAAGTCATTGGAGCTAGTCATGATTCCAAGGAAACCCCATCAAGCGGGCATTGGAGTGGTATGAAACTTTGCATTACCACTTACTAACATGTAATATGATCTTCCAAATTGAAAAAAATGAGGATCGGGTCATGACCGACCACTTTGGTGTTGGTGGACCCCGGTAAGCCCTTATAGTCATGTTTCCAAGGAAACCCCATCAAGCGGGCATTGGAGTGGCATGAAACTTTGCATTACCACTTACTAACATGTAATATGATCTTCCAAATTGAAAAAAATGAGGATCGGGTCATGACCGACCACTTTGGTGTTGGTGGACCCCGATAAGCCCTTATAGTCATGTTTCCAAGGAAACCCCATCAAGCGGGCATTGGAGTGGCATGAAACTTTGCATTACCACTTACTAACATGTAATATGATCTTCCAAATTGAAAAATTGAGAATCGGGTCATGACCGACCACTTTGGTGTTGGTGGACCCCGATAAGCCGTTATAGTCATGATTCCAAGGAAACCCCATCAAGCGGTGCTGGAGTGACATATGAAACTTTGAACTTTAGTCAAGGGATTAATCGCGATTATTCTTTTTGGAATTTTTATATGTTTTTTTTATAAAATAAATTTATATATTAATATACATGTATATATTTTAATAACTTTTTATACACTTTAGGTAAGTTATTTTAAGATATTTTAAAAAAGTAATCATAACCCTTTGTTTAGATATTTTAAATGAAAATTGTTTGGGTAAACTGATTATATTTAAAGACCATATTCACTTCTTTCACCCTACTCCTATCACTCCGCTTCTTCATCTTCCAAATTCACCGTCTTCAAGCAAATTAAGGTCAGTTTCTTGTTTCGTTGAAAATTTTCTTCGTTTTATGTTCGATCGTTTTCCATATACGACGATTCTACGGTAACACTAGACATGATTCATTTAATAACATGAAACTTGTTAGATCGTCATATCTAACATTGTTAGATCGTCATATCTTTTTACTCTGTTTTGCGAAAACCCTAACCCTATTGGGTCTGTTTACTCTGTTTCTTTGATCTGTAGTGTACTATTCTTAGCACAAGATGCGATTTTACGAAAACCCTAACCCCAATGGGAAGTTTGCGATGTTCCTTTACTCTGTTGCATACTCTGTTTTGCATAAGATATGATTTTGCGAAAACCCTAACCACATTGGGTCTGTCTACTTTGTATCATTCTGTTTTTCCTGTGAATTTGATTTTACGAAAACCCTAACCCCAATGGGTCTGTCTACTCTGATTATTAGAAGCACCCTAACCCCAATCGTTTGTTTACTCTGTTGCATGGACCATAAACCCTTTTGACACAAAATGTAGGCTAACTTTATTCCATATTAACATAGCATATTGCTTTATGATAGGGCTTTGTTATTAGATTGATCCATACTTAGTGATCTTTCAGTTATATTTTATCATAGACTGAGTATTTGGGTTTTGATTTAATTGTGTTTTGATTTCTTATTTTTTAGGTATAAAACAATGTCTCAGATGCTAGCCACGGTCAAACAAGAAATCTGGACTGCTAACAACGAACTGATCGGGGACATTAAGGCGTCTCTTGCTGTGAAGCGGTCATTGGTGAACCGCTACAACGCTTTGCTCAGTTATGTGCTGCATCACAAGTACGAGGCCGGCAAAGTTTCAGTTGCGTTTCTGATCCAGGAAATGGTGAACAAGTCCGCCAAGGAGGTGGTGGAGATGGAGCACAAACTGGAGGCTGTGGAGCAAGAATCACAGGCGCTGGAACATCACTTATATGTGATGTTTTCTTAGTTGATGTTCCCGGCCTGCTGTTGTTGGTGGTTTTGTGAAGAAGGTTTGATGGTTTTTGGTCGTTGTTGATAGTTTCAAAACTTTTAACTTTTGGTGGTTGTAAAGTCCTAGTGGTATCTAGGCATTTTTTGTAATTAATACATTAATGATCTCCTCGGTTGACAATCACGTATGCTAATTAATAGGATCTTGTGGTTAATGCTTTCTATGGTAATTTGTCTTATTATTTAAATATGTTTATTACTTTAACTAAGTATTATTGATTAGAAGTCTTAATTTACTTTAAATTGATCTCGCAATAAAATTGTATAAGAAGTCTAATCTATTTCTAACTCTTACAAGTTATATATATATATATTTCAATATATAGCAAACATGCATGATAAATACGATCAACGAAACTTGAAACCAAGACCAAATCGCTACTCATCGCAAACCATCAAATGACATATCACGTGTAGTACAGTTACATAACAAAAAATAAAAATAATAAATTGTTGTCTCCTCGCTCACACCTCAGCCTGTCGTGAAAATCATTCAAGAGCATCATCATTACCACTAATATGGACTGGATCATCAGAATCATAATCGGGGTCGGAATCAAGTGTAGATTCGTCATTCATAAAAATTCTACCACTGTCATCATAGTCATCAGTTGTATCTTCTAAGTCACCGACACGGGAATACAAATTACGTAGTTCTTGAACTTCCTTATACGGTACAGTTTCAGGTTCTACATCTTTTCGAACTATGAAAGATGAGTTAGGTAATTCTTCGGTTGGTTCAAAAGGTGGCAACTCACTTGATTCCTCTTCTTGAAATACATCAGTACTCAACGATACTTGGTCTTCATCGTGCTCAAGTATATCATAAACGTTGCGATGGTTTACTTTCTGTACCACCATCCAATTTTTCCCACGTGCCATATCTTTCAGATAAAAAACTTGTTGAGCTTGAGTAGCGAAGATAAATGGTTCATCTACAAACCACTTAGATGTAATGTCAATTGATGTCAATTTGTGATCAACCACCATTTTTTTCCCCTTTGGATCTGTATTATACCACTTGCAACGAAACATGAATACCTTTCTGCCGAGTATGAAATCCAACTCCATAACTTCGAGTAACACACCATAATAAATCCTTGTTTCATCATCATATTCCCCTGCACAAACTCCACTACATTGTGTAGTGAACTTGTCATCACGCACTTTGCAACGAAATCTAACACCATGTACAACGCAACTTTGCCAACTACTATAACGATCATCGGGAAACTGTGACAATGCGTACAAATCATATGTTGCTCGATGATCCCTGTTGACTCTAAGCAAAGACATCTATAAATACCAAAGATTAGTTGTGTGCTTAAAATCAATTACTAATTACAGTAAAGAGTTTTTCTTTTTACCTTTTTCTTGAACCAAGAAGGAAATTCACGCTTGTGTATAGTATCTAAATCTTCATCTGCTACACCTCTTGATTTTATAGCGTCTTTGTGCTCCCTAAATGAAATATAAGATATATAGTTGATAATTTTGAAATTAACTACTTAAAAGAATATAAACGGTATATGTTAGTACAGTCAACTTACTTTAAGAAATAATCAAGATCATCTCCGCAATTATTAATGATATACCATTGCACCGCATCAACATCGTTACCTAGCTGTCCGAATTTTGAAGCACCCAATGTACGAATTTTGTTGTTGAATAGCTCCATATCGTGTTTAGTGGTCGGTACATCCCAGTTGCGTTCTGGACGAGTAAATCTTGTTTCAATGTCATCTAGATAACGAGATAAAAATGTGACAGCTTCATCAACAACATATGCTTCAGAAATAGAGCCTTCGGGACGTGCAAAGTTACGAACATGTCCCTTATATGTTCCCATCCGGCGTTCAACCCCGAACATCCATCTCTGACTGACCGGCCCGCCTAACAATGCCTCCTCTGGTAAATGTACACACAAGTGAACCATGATCGTAAAAAATGCTGGAGGAAATATCTTCTCAAGTTTGCACAATATAATTACAATCCCCGTCTTCATTTCTTCAAGTTCTTTGACATATAGCGTTTTAGAACTTATTTTTTGAAAGAATTGGCAAAACTCGATCAAAGTTGTACGTATTTCCTTGTCTAAGAAAGGTCTAATGGCTGTCGGTAGTATCTTCTGAAGCAATACATGACAATCATGCGTTTTCATCCCTCCAAGTGTATTACGGTCCGTCACGCAGCGACTAATGTTGGACGCATAACCATCAGGTAGCCGAACAGACTTTATGAATTCACAAAACTTCTCACATTCATCTTTAGAGAGTGTGAAATTAGCATGAGGTTTCTCAAATTTTCCATTTCTCTCTTTCAGCCATTGATCTTTGCGAATGTTAAGATCCTGCAAGTCTAAACGTGCTTTTATAGTATCCTTTGATTTCACAGGATCATTTAACAAAGTACCTACTATATTATCACATACATTTTTTTCTATATGCATTACATCAAGATTATGACGGAGCAATAATTCAGCCCAGTACGGAAGTTCAAACAATATACTTTTTTTTGACCAGTTATATTCATCAATTCCTCTTTTACGCTTCAAACTCTCATTACTAGGTGCTTTCCCAGGAATCATTGTAGGAACATTCTCTCCAGTTGCTGTAATATATCGTTACCTGTAAAGTGACGAGGTTCATCCCTTTTCTCTTGCTTTCCGTCAAACTCTAAACTCTTTCTCCACCTGTGTGTTGTGCTTAAGAAACACCGGTGTCCTGAATAGGACTGCTTACCATGAATACGCTCAGAACGGGTGTCCTCCAAGCATACTGGACATGCCAATTTGCCCATAGTGCTCCATCCTGATAGGTAAGCATAAGCGGGGAAGTCACTGATCGTCCATATTACTGCGGCATGCAGCCTGAAATTTGATTTAGAATATTCATCATATGCTTCAACCCCATCACGCCATAGAACTGTAAGTTCATCTACAAGGGGCCTTAGAAACACATCAAAGTCCCTACCTGGAGACTTTGGACCAGGAATCAATAAACTTAAGAGAAAATTGCTCTTATGCAGTGTACACCAAGGTGGCATGTTATAAGGCATCAAAATGACTGGCCACATACTATATGATGTTGACATATTGCTAAATGGGTTAAATCCATCTGAAGCCAGCCCCAATCGTACACTCCTCGAATCATTTGCAAATTGAGGATACATATCATCGAAATGTTTCCAAGCCCTTCCATCAGCAGGATGACGTAAAACTCCATCCTCATCCCGTCGTACTTCTTTATGCCACCGCATGTCTTTAGCTGTGTGGCGTGACGCATATAGGCGCTTCAAACAAGGTGTTATCGGAAAGTATCGCAGCTTCTTGTGAGCAATTTTGTTATGCACATAACGACTACTTTTACAAAATGGACATGCTATGGCATCTTTGTTATCTCCGTAGAAAATAGCACAATCATATTGACAAACATCAATAAGCTCGTAACCTAAACCAGCTTCACAAAGAAGCATTCTCACTTCGTAATAACTTTCTGGACAATTATTTGGCTTGGGAAGTACCTCGCGAAACAACTTCAATTGCATCTCAAACGAATTATCAGTCCATTTGTTCATTACTTTCAAATTCACCAACTTCACAACAAAGGTCAACGTACAAGTATCCTTGCATCCCTCATACAAAGGACTATCTAAGGCTTCATGCAGCTTCTATAAACGATTATTTTTAAAAGCAGGCTGTTGATTTCCAGTTAGATCATTGGTAGGGCCAATATCAAAGTATTGATCACCAATTGCATCTTGTAATCCTGCTCTTACGCCACCAGCAGATTCGTCATTATCAAAATCATCCATTCCAACATCTTCATCGCTGTGTTCATCCTCAACCTCACCGTGGTACACCCATTGCGTATACGACTTATCAATTCCTACATTGATTAAGTGGCAAGTAATGGCATCTATATTATGTAACCTAGTATTAAGACAGTTAACACATGGGCATAATGTTAACCCACTGGAGTTCAACGTTTTTCTAGCAACGTTCAAAAATTGCTTTACCCCCTCGACATACTCGGTCGAAGCACGATGCCTGCTTGTCACCCATTCATGACTCATAGTTTGTACCTGATAATGATTATGATTAAAAATTAATCAAAACGATCACAATCTTGTATACTATGATGCATAATCCATAACGATCATAGTTGAAGCAAACACAACGTGGAACTAGGGTTTATCGTGGATCATATCGTGGATAGGAATTTCCGGTGTTTTAATTGGTTGTTAGTTTTTTTTTTATATTCATAAACATGGATAGGATCTGCGACAATTATAGTTGATGTTTAAAACTTTGAATTTAAAAAATATGTACCTATGATTTGTATATAAAATACAAATTTCATTCATAAAACAAAATTCCAACCAGCTCAACGGTTCCATGTCGTCTTTTATTCATAATTGGCTTAGGTTCGATTCCCTTTTAACTTGTTTTATTTTTTTATTTTTTGACGGTTTTCCTGAAGTCAGTTACCATTTCAAACCTTCCACAATACTCTCAATCTCTTCTTCCTTCCACATCGTTTTCCTTCCTTCCACATCGCTTTCCCTTTTTCTCTCGATCTCTTCTTCCTTCCACATCGCTTTCCCTTTTTTCTCTCGATCTCTTCTTCCTTCCACATCGCTTTCCCTATTTCAAAGATGAGGGTGAAGACTCCTTCTGCCAGGATCGCTTCAGACGACCATATCGAATCACAGGGCGTAGTCCCTAAAACTGCCGAAGAAGAATGTATGATAGTTCCTTCTGATATTATACGCCTGAGGGATTCTGGTTCTTTTTATACTTCCGTGGTTTTTAGGGGTTTGTCTACACAACCCGCCGCAGCAATAGACGGCAAATCAAAAAAATGGGTATGTTTTCCTGAATATCCGTTTACTATAGGTTTGAAGTATCCTTTTCCTTCTTTGATTCAAGAGTTCTTTGATGTCACCAATCTTTGCTATACTCAAGTAATGCCCACGGTCTGGAGAACCCTACACTCCCTAAATCGTATTAAAGTTAAGCATCATCTAGACATTCCCATTTCTGTGATAACTGAAGCGTATAAGCTGGTGACCAATGGCCAAGGTCGTTATATGTTGAAGGCTAATGATGGTCAGACGAATTTGATCCATCGTGTTGGTGAAAACAATCCCATTTAGAGAAGTCGGTTCTTCTACGTAGAGAGGGATTCCATTCCCAACGGAAGACTTATTCCCGATACTTGGGTTGTCGAAGGTAACCATTTGTCTCCCATTATTCTTATTTAAAACCATACATATTCTGCAGATATTAATCTCTCAAAGGTTAATAGTAGGCTAATTAAAAAAAATATGTCGTAGTTGAATGGGTCATGGGTTAATTGGATGGTATCTAATTGGTCAGATCTTATCATGACCTCTATTCTGCAGATATTGATCTGTCAAAGGTTGCTCCCGTTGACAATCATACATCTGAAATGTTGAGTAAACTCTTGGCTCTTCCTGTTGAAGAGAGAACCTTCTCTATAGATCATGCTTCCAGTTTGTCTGGGTTTACTCCTGAAACTATCTGTTCGACAGGTTCATCTTCCGGTAAGCATATTTTCTTTTGCTTTCACATGTCTTACTCTATATATTGATATGAGTCCATCTAATCATTCAGGTGCTAATTCGAAATCTGTTCATGGTGTGGGTAATGAGGATGTGAGTTCAAACGTGAAGACTCACCAATTTTTCGATAAGGAGAGGCTTCCTTCTTTGAAGAAGAGAAAGACCATTTCTCATGTCCAGTATTCTTCTGATCCTTTTGCTGACCTTTCTTTTGAAGAAATATTTGAACAGGAGGACAGTTTCCTTCTTCAAGTATGTATCCCTATTACTTGTTTAGATACTTTTAGTATGCAATACTTACTTTCCTCGTGCTGCAGGCCAGAAACCGGTTCATCTTAGTTCGTGATCAGCTTGTGGCCAAGGACAAAGCTCATGCTAAATCTGTTGAAGCTGTCGTACTTAAGTATAAATTTAAATGGCTCATCGAATTGTGAAGTCCGGTTTGATAGTGCCAGAGTGGGATATCAACGCGTGGCAGAAAGCTCACAAGGATTTGACCGGAGAAGAAGTACTGCTTGAAGGTGTAGGGGAGCAGTTGTTGGTGGGAAAGAAGTGATAAACAGTTGGTGGGTTTTCAGTTTGTTTTAGCTAGGGTTCATGTTGGCCCTTTGATACATTAATCTGTTGGAGTTGTTGATCTCCGCTACTTTAATCTTTTTGGTATAACTGATACTTTAATAGTTGTGGTTTCTGGTTTCTTGCAAACAAAGATGGCTATATTTTGATCAGTATTAATGCTACATGTGTTTGATTATACATGTGATTGCTTGTTTTAATTTTAGATGTATGTTGAAACTGTATTGACTAAACCTGTATTGAATGGTTATTGACACAAAATCAATTTGTGGCATTGATATTGTGTGCCAAAATATTACCTATATTATAAACCTTTATTTTTTTTAAGTTGTTCTTACCCGGTAGTAAACATTTTACACATTCCCAACCCGAAACCCGAGAACCCGGCTAGTTGTCCAACCCAGATGTTGCGAGTTTCGGGTTTTCCCATGGGGTCTGGTTTTTTTTTTTGCCATCCCTAGTAATTAAAACTTTACACGTGTAGTAGACTATTAGTGTATAATGTTTTAAAGTTCCAAATTTATTTTTTCTATTTGCATATATTGTTTGTTACTATTAAGATGCAAGTATTTTTAAATTTGTATAAGATATTGGTTTATCACGGTTAAAATAAATATTAGATATACATTAATTAGTTTTTACAGCCTGTTAAATTTATTTTAAATTTTAATGGATAAACGAACGGTTACCCTTATAAAAGCCTATATACCCGCCCCTCACCCCACAACTTTCTTTCACCAACACATACTTTCACACCCACACATACGGCGAATCTAGCAGTCATCGTCAACCAAAAGGTAATGTCTTTATGTTTATGTTAGATCGTCTTCCACATATGGAGATTCTACGGAATCACCGTTAAATATTGCTATCCAAGTTGATATAGTAACATCCATGCGCGCAATCGTAATCTGTATATATTTTGATTATTAGAAATTTATACCTTAGTTTCTTGAAACCGTATAACCCCAATGGGTCTGTTTATTTTGATTATTAGAAATTTATACATTCGTTTGTTGAAACCCTAACCCTAATGGGTCTGTTTGTTTTGATTATTAGAAACCGTAGTTCCAAAATCTTTATGGGTTATTCATCTAATCTTGCATGTTTGGGGATCATTGTTTTTAAAAAATTTAAACTTGATTTTTTTGGTTTTAATTTGTGTTTTGATTTCTTATTTTGTAGCTTTACAAAAATGTCTCAAATGGAAGCCACAATCATTCATGAATGCTGGGCTGCAAATAATGACTGGATTGCGGATATCAAATCTTCTCTTGCTGTGAAGAAGAAGTTGATGAAACGGTACAACAGCTTGCTTGCTTATGTGCTGGACCACAACTAAGAAAGAAGCAAAAGTGTTGGAGGATTTCTGGTGCAGGAGTTAGTGAACAAGTACACCAAAGAGGTGTTCGAGATGGAGCAGAAGTTAGCGACCGCGGAGTGTGAAGCACGGGCGCTGGAACAATACCTTCAAGTGAAGTTTACTTAGGTGATGTTCCGGGCCTGTTGTTGGTGATGGTTTTTGAAGTCCTAGTGTAGTATATCTAGGCATTTTGTGTAACTATAAAAACAATTAATTTATCTTCATCTTGGTTGGTAATATAATTTACAACTTTCGTAATTAATGGTATCATTTTGGTTTTTAGAACGAAGTAACGGAAGAGTGTGATTAAGAAAAAAAAACTCATCATTCACGTCATTATAGTAAAAAAAAAACTAACAATATTTACTAAATATACTTTTACCAACAAATAAGTATAATTTACAATATGCGTAGGTAGGTACGTTTTTTATTTTATTTAAAACAAAAACAAAAACGCATTTTCCACGTCACTATATTTTTATACCTACACATAAACTAAATTATTACATATGTGTAGGTACATAATTTGCCACGTCATTATAATAAAATAAAAATAATTTACTTCACTACATTTATCTACACATATTTTTGCTAATATTATGTGTATGTAAAATATTACTTATTCTTTTATTATAAAAACAAAAAAAACATTATTTCCACGTCACTATATTTTTATACCTACACATACACCAAATTATTAAATATGTGTAGGTACATAATTTGCCACGTCATTTTTAACAACATAAAAAAAATTAATTCACTACATTTATCTACACATATTTTTGATAATATTATGTGTATGTAAAATAGTACTTATTACCTACGTATATTATTGTGTTTTGTATATGTGTGGGTACATACCCACACATAACAAAAGTATGGTCAATATGTAGGCATATTTTTACCTTTTCACCTACATATATACAAATGTAGGTAAGTAAGTGTAGGTAAACGTTAGTAGGCACATATATTATTTGTTAAGAACTTAACAAAATTCTCACCCGTCGTTACCCACACATATAAAAACATGTGTAGTTATAAACCTACATATAGTCAAATGTAGGTAAATTATGTGTGGGTGAATACCCCAGTTTCTTGTAGTGGTCTATACCTGTTGGAGGAAGGGATAGTTCTTTTGGTTCTTAGCATAGGGGAGGATATAATGATTTTTGGAACAGTAAGTTTGTGGAGTTGATAAAAATGGCCAGTGAGATTTTGGCAACGGAAAAAGTGGATCTTCCGGTTCCGGCAAGGCAACGCCCTTCCTCGAATAAAATTTTGATAAATATTGTGCGCATCATCGTGATAAGGGGCATACTACTGACAGTTGTTTTGTTTTAAAGAGGAAAATTGATAAGGCTGTGCGATCTAGGAAGTTGGGGCATTTAGTTAAAGTAATACAAGGAGGGAAGCATGCCGATAAAGCAGTGCCAGTAATACATATGGTGCATAGGCAGAGAGATGCTCATTTGGGTAGAAATGTAAGGGGAAAAGTTTCGGAAATGCCTGATTGGATGTGTCAGGAGATTACCTTTTCACCGATACGGCAAAATGTAGCAACGGATGAGCCAGTAATTGTTACTGCGCTAATTGCGGGTTATAAAGTCCGAAGAGTGTTTGTCGATTGTGGAAGTGCTACGGAGATTTTGTTTGAATCTTGTTTCAAACAGTTGGAGGCAAGTGTGAAGAGTCAATTAACGGTGTCCAGAACTCCTTTGATTGGTTTTGCGGGGGAAGTTGTAAGGCCGATAGGAGAAATTACATTGCCGGTTACTCTGGGTCAGGGAAGTTGTTCTAGATCGATGGAGGTAACATTTTTGGTAGTAAGGGCTACATCGGTGCATAATGTGATTTTGGGGAGGCCTGTTTTGCGAAAGTTGGGAGCAGCAATCTTGGTGGTGCATGGTATGTTGCGGTTTCCTACGCCCTTAGGAGTGGTGACACTTGTTTCCAATGCATATGCAAGTATAATGGATGTGCGGGATGCAAAGGATGATGATGTTACCTCTGGAAAAGAGGGTCTGGGAGGTAATATGGATGAAATTTTGTCTGATAAATGGGTGGTTAACAGGAAATTTCCGGATCAGAAGATACAGGTGGGTTCAGCAATTAAAGGGGATATGAGAAATAAATTGTTTGAATTATTGAGAGGAAGTGCACATGTTTTTGCTTGGGGACCATCAGATATGACTGGTGTCCCACGAGATTTTTCTGAGCATTGTTTAAACGTATATCCGGATAGGAAGCCGTATCATCAACATAAGAGAGGAATGGATGCTGAGAACTGTTGTGAAAGAAGAAGTAGATAAGCTGGTAGAGGCAGGCATTCTATGAGAGGTTCAATATCCTGCCTGGTTGGAAAATCCGGTTTTGGTTAAAAAGGGAGATGGGTCTTGGCGGATGTGTATAGACTTTAAGGATTTAAATAATGCTTGCTCGAAGGATTGTTATCCTTTACCTGAAATAGATTGCAAGGTTGACGCTTTGGCAGGGTACAATTAGAAGTGTTTTTTGGATGCGTATAAGGGGTATCACCAAATTCAAATGGTAGTGGAAGATGAGGATAAAACAGCCTTTATTACCCGCGAGGGAACTTATTGTTACAAGAAACTGCCTTTTGGGTTAAAAAACGTGGGTGCTATGTATCGGCGGTTGATGGATAAAACTTTCCAACCACAAGTAGAAAGGAACTTGGAAGCATATGTGGATGATATCATTATCAAAAGTAGAACCGAGGAAGCAATGTTGTGTGATATACGGGAGACATTCGATCGGTTGTGTTCTATTAATATGAAGTTAAATCCGAAAAAGTGTTCTTTTGGGATGGAATCGGGAAAGTTTTTAGGAGTATTGGTTTCTAAGGAAGGTATACAAGCGAGTCATGATAAGGTTGATGCTATTATACGAATGAAGTCCCCGGGTTCTGTGAAGGAAGTGCAAATTTTGAATGGGAGGATGGTGGCTTTACACAGATTTTTGGCTAAAGCAGCGGATATTTCGTTACCTTTTATGAAAGTTTTAAAGAAAAGTACACGAGGACAAGGGTTTTGTTAGACACAAGAGGCAGAAGATGCGTTTTCTAAGCTAAAGGATGTGTTAATGACACTTCCAACCCTAACAGCCCCGATAATAGGGGAAGGGCTTCAGATGTATTTTCTGCTTCGGTGGGGGATGTGAGTGCAGTTCTGTTGCTAGAAAGAGTTAAGAAGCAAGTGCCTATCTATTACGTCAATAAGGTGTTGAAGGATTATGAGACACGGTAT
The DNA here is from genome assembly GCA_039602395.1 of Deinandra increscens subsp. villosa. Classification (NCBI taxonomy): domain Eukaryota; kingdom Viridiplantae; phylum Streptophyta; class Magnoliopsida; order Asterales; family Asteraceae; genus Deinandra; species Deinandra increscens. Next base: position 14,951 of record JBCNJP010000412.1, read on the forward strand.
CCTCCTTTGGGAAGGTTAGTGTTGGCATTGGTAGTTGCGACGAGGTGTTTGAGGCGATATTTCCAGGCTCATTGTGTGGAAGTGTTTACTTCTTTTCCCATCAATCGGATATTGAAGAGGCCAGAAATGTTGGGGAGGCTGGTAAAATGGGCCATTGAATTAGGGCAGTATGATATAATGTTTAAACCTCGGGTGGCCGTGAAAGGGCAAGTGTTGGCAGACTTCTTGGCAGAAATACCGCAGGGGGGAGGAGGAAAGTTGTTATACGAAAGATAATAAGGTTACGCCTTTGTGGCAATTATATGCGGATGGTTCTTCTGGAAGTGACGGGTCTGGTGCAGGTATGTTATGATGGTTATTTTAACATGTATTTCTTTATCTAAATATGCATGTTATAAAGATTTGTCGATTAGCAGGGTTGATGTTAATAAGTCCGGAAGATGATGAATTGACACATGCATTAAAATTTAATTTTTCTACTTCTAATAATGATGCGGAGTATGAGGCATTCCTGGCAGGTTTTGATTAATTCTAAAAACTGTAAATGGTTTCTTGTATAAATTGTTTTGGCTTTTGCGATTTATAAGAAAAGTTTCTGTGAAAGCAGGATTGCGTCTTGCGAAGCAATTGGGAGCTAAGAGGGTGCTAGCGCATGTAGATTCTTTGCTCATTTCCAATCAGATAAATGGTGATTACGAAGCAAAGGGAGCCACTATGGTTTTGTAGTTGACTCGAGCTAAGGAGTTAATAAAGGAGTTTCAAAATTGTGAAGTAGTGTATGTTCCAAGAACACAAAATAAGAAGGCAGATGTGTTAAGCAAGTTGGCATCCACGGCATTCAAACATTTTGGAGCAGCCATCTGTTGTAGCATCTCCTATATTGGATGTGCAGTTGTCACAAGAAACATGGATGGATCCTATTTTGTTGTATCTTCGGGATAGTGTGTTGCCGGAAGGGAAGGACGAGGCCAGGAAAGTATATGTCAATTCGTTGCAGTAACAACTTCAAGACGGTATTTTGTAACAAAAGAACTTTGGGGCCATTACTAAGGTGCCTAACTTTGTAAGAGGCAATATATGTAACGCAGGAAGTGCATCGAGGAATTTGTGAGAGTCACATGGGTGCATGACTGGTTGTAACTAAGTTGGTTGGACTAGGTTATTACTGGCCAGGGATGCACAAGACTGTGATAAACGAACTTGTGAAATGTGATGAATGTCAGCGACATGCGCCGGTGAGTCCAAAAGCAAAACATGCTATGGTACCGGCATGGCCTTTTCAAAAGTGGGGCATTGATATTGTGGATCCTTTTCCTGAGGCGGCAGGCAGAGTAAAGTTTTTGATAGTAGCAGTGGATTACTTCACGAAATGGGTAGAGGCTAAGCCTCTGGCATCGATCACTGGTCAACAAGTTAAAAAGTTTGTATGGGAGCATATTATATGCCGCTTCGGGGTTGCCTTTGCATGTCGTGTCAGATAACGGCAAACAATTTGCTGATAATGTTGATACATGGTTCTAGATCGTCATGTGAAGTATCGAATACAAGACGAAACGTTCAAGTATGCTGTGGTCCGAACTCAGGCCGAACCTAGAGTTCGGACAGGGCCGAACAGATCCGAACCTGAGGTTTGGACCAGCCGGTTTTAGCAACTATAAATAGTAGTTTTGTAATAGAATTCAGGGCTTCCGAGTCATATCTTCTCTGTGTACTTTGTGGCCATGTCTGTGGTTAATACAAGTTATTTGTATTTACTCTTTGTGTTTTAGCTCATATTACATTGATATTATAACGATTAAGTAGACGATCCACATGCTCAAGCAATTTCAAGTGGTATCAGAGCATTTGGTTTGTTCTACTGGTCGGAAATCTCTGTTTTTCGTAGCTTTGACTCAAAATTCACGATTTTGCGAAAATGAGTTGTATTTTTGAGTTCGTTTGATCTTATCGTGTGTGCTTCATGTCAAAAATTCATTTCTAAATCGTTTCTATCGGGTTTGCTTGAATTCCTGTCGAGAATTCCAGTCAAAAACACTGAAAATCGAGAAAATGGTGTCGAGTGAGCTTGGTCTTGTCTGAGGTTCGGACAACTTCGGAGTAACCGCTCCAAACTCGAGGTTCAGACGGGGTTCGGTGATATTATGGTTCGGTGAGAGTTCGGTGAGAGTTCGGTCCAAGTTCGGACTAAGTTCGGTGATCTTTGGGCACTAGTTCGGTCAGGTTCTGTTTGTTCTTCCGAAGGTTCAGTTCGGAGGGAGTTCGGCGAAGCTTAGGTTCGGACTAAGTTCGGAGTCCGTTCGGAGTGAACAGTAACCAGATTTTTTGAAAAATGTCCGATTTTCAAGCGTTCGCAGCTATTCAAAATTCGGTTCAGACTACGATGCAAACGATGATGAACTATGATAATGAAATCGGAACAAGTCAGAAAGTTCCTAAATTGCTCAAATTGGAAGATTATCATAGTTGGATTACACGGTTTGAAGCATATGTTTCTGCAAATGATATTGATATGTGGTTGTCATATTCTGAGCCATCTGTTTATCCTAAAGGTGAAGACGGGGAACCAATTCTTCAAAGAAGGCTTTTAGGAGAACAAACGAAAGCGTATCAAGCTGAAAAGAAGGCATATGGTACTTTAACAATGGCATTGCCTATAGATTTATTACATCAATTCTCTAGTAACTACATAGCAAAGAGTTTGTGGGATGCTTTAGAGAAGCGATGTGAAGGCAATGACCAATATAAGAAAACTCGACAAAAGGTGTTGAAGCACTACGTCAAAAACACCATTTAGCCACTGAAAAAACACGTGGCAAAAACCCTTTGGCCACGTTTTTTTTTTCATTTCAATCGTGACCAAAGGTCCCGTCACCGTAGGTACCATATGGCCAAACTTGAAGATTAGTGGCTATAGCAACTAAAAAACGTGGCTAAATGTATCAATATTTTTGTTGAAATCAGGCATTCCATCTAAAATGCGTGGCTAAAAGGTAGCAACGGCCACATGAATTTTTTATAAGCGTGGCTAAAGGGTAGCAACGGTCACATAAATTTTCTATAAACGTGGCTAAAGGGTAGCAACGGTCACATGAATTTTCTATAAGCGTGGCTAAAGGGTAGCAACGGACACATGAATTTTCTATAAGCGTGGCTAAAGGGTAGGAACGGCCACATGAATTTTCTATAAGCGTGGCTAAAGGGTAGCAACAGCCACATGAATTTACTAAAAAGTTTGTTTTAGTCACGCTTATTTTTTAAAAACGTGGCAAAAGGTTGCTGGAATTAAGCATTCCATCTGAAAAGTGTCGCTAAAAGTAGGCAACGACCACACATTTTAAAAAAAACGTGGCAAAAGGTTACTGGAATCAAGATTTCATCTAAAATGTGTGGCTAAAAGGTAGCAACAGCCACATAAGTTTTCTATAAGCGTGGCTAAAAGTTTGTTATAGACACGCTTATTCCATCTGAAAAGCGTGGCTAAAAGTTTGTTTTAGCCACGCTTATTTGTAGACCCGCTTTTCAGTAACTTTGTAAGATTAAAACAACAATAAATATGAGAAAACATAAAATCCAAATGATATAAACATTAAAAATTCATGATCCATACATAAGTTCTCAGTTTAAATAATTAAGACCTAAATTTCTAATCAAAAGTTATCTACAAATGATACAACTACAACAAGACCCGCATCACTCTTAGTAGCACTTGAAGCCCTTGATCAAAGGCTTCGTGAAAGCAGGCCCACTGGATGATGCGTTAGCTAAAATAGAATACCTTCTGCCACTGACTTCCCTCTCTGCACCCTGTTTATGTCAAGCACAAAAATCAGATAACTGACATATATGATCTGGCTAATTGATGACAGAAACACATTTGCAATATATAGTTGGAAAAAAAGGGCAACATAAAATGGGGACACATTAATCAGAATGGAATAGATGGCCACACTGATCTAGATTAGCACACATATTATCCACATTTACAACTTGTAGTTGACATTCCAAGAGTCTATTCATCTATTCATCCACATTATTCATGACACTTTAACACAATTTTTAAGTCATTCTGAACTCTTATAGAATGCAGTACCATGCACTAGAAGAGTTAGCATTCATTGTTACTTCAGTCAAACAATCTCAAACTTTGAAAGAAAAGCAACAACAATGCTATGATGACGTTGATGAATGCATGTAATATCCGACCAAAAATACCATCTACATTGAGAATTATGGACTGTAAAACTAATATATGATAATAAACCCAATTGTGACAATATACCTCGAAAATGAGCATCGATAACCTATAAATGCAACTAAAAGTAAAATCAAGTTTATCCATATTTCCTATTGGTCATAAGACTAACCTTTGAAGACAATACACCAACAACCCATAACAACAACTGTGAACATGTGAAGAATATTAGCAGACAACAATGTAAAGGAAGAACATACATAACCATCTAATCATCCTAAAATCAGTAATGATTTAATATTAATAAAATCTGGTGTAGATGTATTGTATGTGTGGTAATTGATAAGAAATGTTTACTGTAACAAACCTTAGTAGATTACTAAAGATCTTTATCTAACAGAATTTATAGTCATAATTTATCACTTTGCCATATAAACTTATAGTAATACCTAAAGAATGAAAATATCAAAATAGTCAAACTACAAAGCATGAAGTATGAGAAAAAACCTCGGTAATTGTCTGTTGAATGCTTATGACTTGAGATGCAAAGAACTTACTTCCCTTGTGCAAGTCAAACCTCAGCTTCATATCTTGGGCCGCCCATGTGGGTTGCTTTAATTGGTCCTTTCCAATTACTAAAATCTCCAATCAATTCTACATTCTCTCCCTGTAATGCAAGACGTATTAGCAGAAAGAATACCATCACATGACCAAATTTTCAGGGAAGATGGAACAGAATGTAACTGAAAGAACAGATCATCATAACCATTAAATAATCACTACTAAATGTGTTGGATAACAAATGCATATCAACTAGCACTATATATATCATAACAAACATATTAAATTGATACGTGCTGAAAATAAATAATGTCGTCTCACTTTGCTATAACGCATACCGATAGAATGATCATAATAAAGTTCTCCTTTAGAACGATCTAGTGCTTTGATATACTCCTTAAGTGGGAAGCTTCCATGTGACCAATCATCTCCAGATTATTGATCAGAGAAAATGGTGACAAGTTGAGTAAACAGTTCATCGGGAATGTTTTTCTGTATCCTGCCACGAGGCTGTCCAATTAAAAAAGTTACATAACCCAAATTAACCACTTAAGTAGAAGTTATGAGAAAATAAAAACACCAATGGATCAAGTGCAAAAACGACATTATACAAAAGTTTAATTACAGATTAAGAATCAAAAGCAACAATATTGATGAAGTTTTAAGTAACACAAGAAATAGAAAATAAGCTCACCTTGACCGAGAGTGAACTTATACGGCTGTCCCCTGTCACGACTAGAGTCAAGCTGAGTTTCATCGAGTAAAGTTCCAGTATAATGAACTAGTTAAAACTCAAATCCAAAGCATCATAATCAGCACAATGATATCATCTAGACCTCAAAACAACACAGAATACAAATTACAGCTGCTAACGATTTTACCTTGGACCTCATCACCACTTTCAGGAGTGTCCCAACCTTTACCTTCCTTGAGAAGCTTCTTCAAACCTTGATTTCCGATTTCCTTCTCTTCTCCAAACTTCAACGTCACCTCCATGGAAGAAAAGGCTGCTTTTAGTTATTTGGTATTTGAGGTATACTACTTCACTGATATTAAGTTTTTACTATTTATTTTAGTTATTTGGTATTTGTATAATAATATAAAGTGTTTCCCTCAGTTTTTATTTCCGATCAGTTTCATTTTTTGTTATGTAAATAAGCTAAAACAATGAAGAACGTAGCTTGATATCATATATGAAGATAAAAGAAAATACCTCCATGGAAGAAAAGTCTGCTTGCTAAATTGGGATCCCTAAGAGCAGTTTAATAATCCATAAAAAACACAGTACCCGATTCGATAAGACAAATAACCTTCAAATGAACCTCGAGACTGAACCTGAACATTGGAGTTTTCAGAACTCATTACTTTTCTTGGGGATTAGACAAAACCAGCAACATACTCACTACACAAAAAACAAACACATTTAAAATAACAATGAGATTCACAACAAACTAAATGATGAAAACTGAATCCTAAAGCCACTGAAACTCCACTTATATCTCCAATCCAATTAGTGTAAATAAAAGTGTGAGTCTATTGAAGTTATTTAAACTTTATTGTTTATATTTTATTGGGAAGATTTGGTATGTATATGTTTCATTTTTAGAGAAAAAGTTTTATAGTTGTGATCAGACCAACTTACTTTGGGGCCAAAAGATCCATTTTATAACCAAATATAGCTGCCAACTTAGTGGTTCGCCTATATCAAGTTCCAACCACAACCCCCTCAAATTAAACATATTTAGCAGATTTACCATTCCCATTAGATGACTGCATAGACACAGATTTACGAACCTCATTTGGAGTAGACTCAACACACTTAGAATCCATTTCTTTAGCAGCCTCGGACTTTGAATTTTCACCATTCTTAGCTTTCTTAAAACCACCAAAACCAGTAGCCTTGCCACCCTTGTGGCTGTGTAAAATAGAACTGCATAGATTGTGAGTAAATATAAAGATGGAAGAGTAAATGAGTACTTACACATCTTCTGGAAGAATCTAGATTGTACAGTGGTCTAGAAAAGTGTTTAAGAATTAAGATCACGTGATTTAATGTTTAAGAATCTTGGGTGCCTATAACCACTAAAAGCTGTACAACAGATGGAGTAAAACACTGGTTACGCACAACCAAAACACACCATCAAGATCCTAACCCTTGTCTTGTTTCACATGAATCCAGTTCCATAAATCATTAAATAAATTTTGAGATTGCATCGCTTGACCAGACTTGGAGTAAGATAGTTTAGTGACGGGATCATCACAGACATTTCTTTATTCACTAATCGAAGGTACCTGGTTGCTATGCCCACATTTCGTATTCCTGCGGTTAGAAGTACTGGTAGAAATGAATGATTTTAGTAACTTACTTGGCTATCCCCTTAGGAGCAACATTGTTCTTATCAAACATTACTATATATCAGTTTCCTGATACAATTATCAAATATTATTATACAAGAAGTTGAAGCAAACAGACGATGTCTAATTCTTGTTTATTTACCTTTAGGCCAGTGAAAGCTATATCCACATCAGCAAGGGTTTGAAGCAACTCAATAACAAAATTATCATCAATCTACACCATAATATCATTCATGATTAGTCAACTAACAACAGGATACCTAAATATAACTGAATTAGAAACTATACCTAGTGTGGATCTCCGGGAACCACAATTTGTGCTTCAATCCAAAAAGTAATTTCTTGAAATATTTAGAAACATATTGTATGTAAGCTCCAAGCCTCCAACTACAAAGTCTATCTCTTTAGGTCGATTTCAACAAAAAACATCTGAGTAGTTCTCTATGGTATGTCTTTTTAAGTACTTTCATCCCGAATGCATGTGTAAGACCTGATTAAAACAGCAGGAACTGGCCATGCGGTAGGTATAAATTCTTTATTTAGTAACAGTTCAAGAAACCGAAACAACCTACGGAGGATGTTTGTTCCTTTTCCACTTCATGCTTAAAAAAATTAAACCTCAAAAGATATGAAAGGATGTAGTTTAAGAGAATATTGTATGCAAATGACAAATGATATTCATTAAGTACTTAGCAACGCTACTGCATCAGAGGAAAAGCTAAATTTTAACTTCAAACAAGATACAATCAAACCACATAATAATCAAACAGCGGTGAACAACTATAAATAAGTGTTAAACAACAACAATGACTACAAAAAGGGAAGGTAAAAGCTAAGAAGAAGCAAGAACAAAACATGAAATAGACGCGAAATTTACCACAATACAATCAGATACCTTGAACAGATTAGCATAAAAAAATCACCATCTCAAATTCCCCAAGAAACATGCAAATTTGTTCGGAATTTCAGCAGATAGAGTTGAAGGTTCAATTTCTAAAAATATCTTGCAATCCGATATCATCGTCAAAAAACTCCTAAGAAAAATCAACTATAATGTGACAAAAATGTACAGAGGGGTAAGGAATGGAGTAAGTTGCAGTGTCAAAAACCCTAAAAGAAGGCCATTTGGTGAAATTTCGTACCGAATCGGAAGTATATGCTCTGTCCATCAGAAGTGTAACCTGTTGGAATCCAGTACCAAATCTTCATATTATTGAGATGTTGATTACTTGATTTTGGTCTCAGATGTTCATCTGCGCATATGTTTACAAAGAGACAACGATGCTTCTGTATCGTCGTTCAACCTCCGTCTCATGGTCACCACCACTGAGCTTCGCTGCAAAACCCTAAACAAACAGAATGAATTATTTCAGTAAACCAAAACACAAAAAGCCCTTTGGAACCCTACCGGACGTGAAACTTCTTCATATGGAGGAGTGGCACAACATAGATCGGGAGGTGAGGGTGGATTACCAGTGATGAATGTTGGATTTGCTCAATTTAAGTATCGATTGGGAGGTGGATGAAGGTGCTGGTTTGAGAGAGGGGGGGGGGGGGGGGAGAACGACGAGGTCTGATGGGAGTATAGTGGTGGATAAGAAGATTTTTATCAATTTTGATTTGTGAATAATAGGGTAGCGGGAGAATGAAAATTAGATTGGGAGGAAATGGAAATTGGACGAGCGGGAAGTAAAACTTTTAGTCACGTTTTATAATTTCAAGTGTGGCTATAAGATCTTTATAGTTACTATTTCTTTTTTCTTTTATAGGTGGATTATAAAAATTACTCTTTGATCACACAAATTAAAATAAATGACTATATATATATTAGTTTTTAGCCACATCACAAAAAAATAACGTGGTCGTTGGTCATATTTAGTCACACTTTTTTAAGTGTGGCTAGTAATTGTCACACGTTTTTTCTTAAAAGCATGGCTAAATGTTCCGAATATATATGTTTTTCGTCACATAAATTAAAAAACAAACAAATAGAGTGGTCGTTGGTCACATTTGGCCACATTTTTTTTAGTGGCTGGTAATTGTCACACTTGTTTGTAAAAGTGTGGCTAAAGGTTTTGAGAAGGTGTGTTTTTCGTCACACGAATGAAAAATGTGTGACTAAAAGGCCCGAAAAGCTATATATTTCGTCACACGTAGAAATAATGTGTGGCTAAAACTAGTGTGAATGACCTTTAGCCACGTTTTTTTTAAACAGTGGGTACGCGTTTTCGAAAAAACAGTGGCTAAAGGTCATTTTTGACGTAGTGAAGGAATTTGATAGTTTCAAGCATTATCAAAATGAATCGATTCCAAATCTGATCGTAAGATTTGCTCATCTAATGAGTGAAATGAAGTTGGTGAATCTTACAAAAGATGAAGCTGAAAAGAAAGAAAAGATTTTGGAAGCTTTACCAGAGAAATGAGAAAATTATGTGATGATGGTCAATCATGATAAAGATTTTTCAAAATTGTCATTTAATGATCTGATTCAAAGAATCCAAGCCAGGTATATGGAGTTAAAGGTGAATAAGTCACCTCCTGGGCAAGTTCAAAATCCTACAGTGTATTATGGTAACAATGATTCAATTCTGAATGCTGGGAAATCTAATATTCTTAGTTCTGCACCCCCCTACAGCATTTCTGGCAGATAAATCTGAAACTCCAAGTTATTCTTCTGCTGGTTGTACTGTTTTGATTCCTAGTTCTTCGACTCAAAGTGCATTGTCTGTTCAAACTATCGATGATTATAATGATTTCATGTCTGCATTAGTATCTTCATATTTTGGTGTTATCACTGGTGCTGTGAGTAATGCTAAGTTGGAAATGAAGATTACGATCAAATTGATTATGATCATTTGGAAGAAATGGATCTGAATTGGCAGTATGCTATGTTGGTTCGAAGAACGAAGATATTTTTCAATAGAACTGGTAAGAAGAGATTGAATCAGGATGGTAAAATTGGTTTGGACAAATTGAAGGTGAAATGTTATAAGTGTTCCGTCTATGGTCACTTTGCTCGAGAATATCCAAGTTCTGCTGATAGTAAATTAAAAACTGGTCAACATGCACATTTAGTTTTTCACCCGTAAAATGAAGCTGATAAAGTTAAGAAGAAATCTGTTACTTTTGCTAATAATCGGACAGAAACATTTTGGCATCCTGATGAATTTGCCTGGAATGCAGATTCAACAGCTAAAAAGAATCATGCTCCATTTAGCATTGCATTGACTGCTCGTCATGATGATGATGACAGTTTTCTGACTGATTCTGATTCTTATTCAAGTGGATCTTTGGTTCAAGAAGAGTTATCTAAGACTTCTGATAGTTTAAAGGTTGAGGAGTCTAAATGTTTTGAATGTGTAAAATTACACAAAACAGTTATACATTTTGAACAACGTCTTCAAACATCAACTTAAGAGATTGTGGTGCTAAAGAAAGAGTTGGAAGATTTTCAAAAGAAATATTATGAATTAGTTCATGTTCATGAAGATGTTTTGAAAGAAAAAGCTCAATTGGCTGAAGAGTGTGAGAAAGCTAAAGCTGAAGCTTTAGACGCAGCTCAAGATTTTGAAAATTTATTTGAGAAGAGTTATCCGGTTCAGCAAAAGTATGAGGAAGCTACTGCTCTTATTGCTAAAACTGTTTTTACTGTTGAAAAGCTTCAAAACAAGATTTCTATGCTTCAAGATGAGAATGTTCTTTACAGAGACAAGAATGAAGTATTGACTAAAGATGTTGAGATCTATAAGCAAAAGAGAGAAGGTGTTCTTGAAGAGTTATTTGCTGGATGTGAGATTCGAAAGCTACAAACTTATGAATATGATGATCTCAATGCAAAATTCATCAAGTCACAGAAAGAAGTGTTTGAGGGTTAACAGAAGATTAATGATTTGAAATTGGAAATTTTGGAGTTGAAGAGGCAAGTGAAGAATTGCAATTTGTCACCGACATTGATAAATTTCTTATACAAGAAGGATAAGAGTTCTAAGGCAGATGATGTTCACTTGGTACCTCAACCAGTGGATTTACTTGAAGTGACTTCTGCTCCGCTTGATCCTAAAGCTGAAGTGCATGATTATTCAAAATTTGCCACTCCACCCAAGAAGAACAAGTCTAAGTCTAAGAAGAAAGAAAAGTCTTTGGGTAAAGCTCCAAAATTTGTGTCAAAGTCTGTTTTGTTAGAAAATGAAAATGTGTTTGATAAGGTTGCTTCGAGTTCTTCATTTGCAACCGAAGAAAACAAAGTTTTGATTAAACAGAACAAGCTGAAGGATATCAAAGCCAAATTTACTAGCGAAGCTAAGGCAAGAGAGGTTTCTGGTTCTTCCTCAAGTTCTTCAAAGAACCAAGGATTCAAACACAAAGGTTTGGGTTATGAAGTGAAGAAAGAACCGATTCAAACAAAGAAACTAGTGCAGGCTGCAAAGATTCCTCAAGCAAAAGTTGCAAAGAAATCAACACCTCAGAAGGATTTTTCTTATTATTCTGGAAGATCGTCATCCAAGGAGTCCATCTCCTAGGTATGACTCTTCTGATGGTTTCTTTGATAACTTTGATTCTGAACATTCATCTGGTTGTCAAAATTCAAAACAATTTCCAAACATTTTTAGAGAACGACTTTGTTATGTATTTCGTCAACCGGGACATCTAGCTGCTGATTGTCCGACGACTGCAGATATCCACAAAACTGCAAAATATGTGGATAACAAAGGTTAAATTTTTTATGAACCCTGGTTTCCAAAGATTAAATCAACTCGTAAATCGTCTTGGTCTAAATCAATTACGTCAGTTTACTCTGAATCTGGTTCTGATAAAAAATTAAAATTTTTACAAATGTGGAAACCGTAAGTTGTTTCCAAGGCAAACATCGACTATGTGGAAGACACCGGGCGACCCGATGTTGTTATATCAGGTCGATCCCACAACATCTAATGGTTTATTTGGTGTCGACAGGTATTTCAGGAAGACCTTTCGGTAGTTGGATGGTGGAATATATGTGCTAACTTAAATTGTATTTCAAAATCAATTTTCTTTTCAACAAGATTCACTGCTGGTATTCGTGTTGGTTGATCAATTTTTCATTTGTTTTTCACTCCGTCTCATTCTGAGGGGGAGTTTGTTTTTTGCAAAAATACAAAAATAGTGTGTTGTTTTTCAAATCGTAAAAAAGAAAATCTGTAAATAGAGTTATCATTTTTAGGGGGAGAAATTTGGAAAAGACAAAAACATTGAAAAATGCAAAAAGCCAAAAACATTGAAAAATGAGAAATTGTATCCGACATGATTGGGAAATGATGGTACATTGGCTGACATTGTCTGACTCATGGATAAAATAAATGAAAAAGCCATAAGACCATTTGATCGATGTGTAAGGTAGGCTCGGCAAATCAAAAAGTATTCAAATGTGATATACACTAAATCTAATTCTTGACCTAGTGGACAACATCTTGATGCGTATCTCACTACGTCAAAAAGTGGCTTTGGCCACGGTTTTTTTGATAACGCATAGCCACTGTTTTGAAAAAAAGCGTGGCCAAAGGTAAGAAATTCTCGTTTTAGCCACACATATTTTGTACCCGTGGCCAAATATATAGCCTTTGGACCCTTTTAGCCACGTATTTTTTTGTTTATGTGACAACAACAATCAGGTGCAGTGGCTTTAGCCACTGTT